>VDFB02211088.1:0-20495 GCA_007258455.2 Sequoia sempervirens
GGTTTCGAACATACATGATTAGAAAGAATGGCATACCTATATTTGAACACTATGAGAAACACAAAACCATTCTCATGTATTCGCACCTTGTTATAGCAACAAATGTTAAGTTGTTGAAGCATCATGCCAAAACAAAGACAAAACAACTATGAACACTTAGTAATGTTGATCATGAAGCAATATTGGATACTCTTAAGCAAAGAGATGACCCTTTAGGCACACTTGAATAACATATTCGAGAATGGAAGGTACAATGCTTAGGTTCATTATGCTTAAGTTCATTAGTGTTCTTTATTTCATACTGATATTTTGTATACTATTGCAATGTGCAAGCGTCTTTAATAGTGATATTTTGTATGTACTTTTGTGATATTCCTAGAACGATTGATCATGGACCTACTACAACAATAGCCAACTCGATCCTTCAAGAGGTGCATAGTGACATATTACAATAATATAGGACATATTGTAAGCTGCCTTTATAGTTTGCATTACCATCTCATCATCAATTAGGTCATTTAGAATAATATAGATTGGTTATTCTAAGCATATTTTATAGTTTTCATTACCAACTCATCATCATTTAGGTTGTTTAAAATAATATAGATTTGTTAGTTTAAGCATCGTTTCTATTGTGACAATATAAATTTATCATTTGACAACTTTTGTGATATTTTTGGCATGAATGATCATGGAACTATTGCAACAATAGCCAACTCTGATCCTTTTAGAGAGGTATGTGAAAGATTACAATAATATAGATTGGTTATTCAAAGCATCTTTTATAGTTTGCATTACTACCATATCATCATCAATTGTATCATTTAGAATTGATATAGATTGAACTATTCTAAGCATCTTTTATAGCTTGCATTTCACTAATTCATCATCATTCAAAGTTGTTTAGATTAATATAGATTTTTTAGTCTAAGCATCTTTTCTATTGTGACAATATAGATTTCTCATTTGACAACTTTTGCGATATTCCTGGCATGATTGATCATGGACCTATTGCAATAATAGCCAGCTTTGATCCCTTCGAGAGGTATGCGACATATTACAATAATATAGATTTGTTATTGTGTCTTTTATTCTAAGCATCTTTTCTATTGTATGTAGCTTAACTGATACCTTGATGGTTTGTACAAGTGCTTGTCACTCTAGAATGTCAACATGCTACTCTTGTGGAAGGTTGTGCCCTGAATGCCTCCAATAGGAAAATTTTGTAAAATTTGAATTTTCAAATGTGAAATAATGTAAAAAGGTCATAACTGTGTATGGGCATAATCTATATCTAGTGATGTGTTTTGAAATATGGGTCAAATGTCTGGCATGGTATAAAGGGTATGTTTAAAATGTAAAGGGGTCTGTATTTTGGAAACTCATAGATTGAAATAGTCATACAGGTGTATGCTTTATTACTATTATTGGGACAATTCTATAAGATATTTTTATACTTAATCGAGCCACAACTAGAGGTTTTCTTTCTAGTTCTTTCCTACCAATATGCTCATTTGAACCAGGTTTTGTAATATATCCTATTTATATATAATAAATTACAGTGGCTTGCCACTTTTTCCAAAAAAAATGTAAAAAGGTCATGTGAAGGTTATTTCCAGTGTAATTGAGTCTTTGATCTAGCAAAGTGGAAACAAGTTATTTGGGTGTGCATGATGTTCAAGTTGATTGGGTAAGAGTTTTCTGATGCAAGAGCTAGGTGGCTTTAAACAACACAATTGCAATTCAAGATGATTCAAACTCCAATTTGATCCTCAAACCCAAACTTGGGTGCAACCTCACTAAAACGGTTACTCTTCCTAGTAGGTTTGTAGACCTCTTTTGCTCACTTTTCACACCAAGGACTAGCTCAACTGACCAATCCTTGACACTTTCAAAACTTCAGTAGGTTCCTTTGAAACAAAGGCTTCAAACTAGCATTCTTTTGTTGTCCAAGACCCCAAAATAGGCCCATTTTACAAAGAGACTCATATTTAAACACTTCCCAAACCTGAAATTTCAATGGGACAGCATTAAACAACCTACCAAACTACCAAAATCACAATTTTTTTGGTGAGATACATTTTCTAAAGCTCTATTTCAACAAACCCTCATTTTTAGCAACTTTCATGAGGTTTTTAAGGAAATCAATGTTTCCAACCTTGCCACACCCTATAAACTCATCAAAAACATCTATTAGGACCTGGAAAAGCTTGATCCAACCTTAAATCTTGTTGTCCCCATGTTTCATTAACATTAGCATGTTGTAACCACCATTTTTCACCTAATTTCACTCATTTTTGCCATGCATGGCAACTCACCAACTCAACTACAGACCTTTCCAGATCTTTCAACCCACATAGTCACCTTATACAGTCCTAATAACATCTACCATGGCTATACCATCAAGCTACAAACGGTAATAGATGGTATGGCCTTTAGCACTTTTGGACTCTAAGGGAAATCGCTAGTCCAATGTAGCTCCTGAGTGATTCAAAGGTATTTTGGGTAAGAGACCATCCTAGTGTAAACGTATCTATCTAGATGTGTTGGAATAGTTCGCTTTGTCAGATGAGTTATGCACGAAAGCGTAACCACTTTTACAACTTTACATTGCTTGCATTTGACAACTTTTCCTCGACAGTAAAACTCTACCACCATAGGAAAACACCTTTCAGATACAGCAAAACCAAGAGAGGTTATTGTAGAGGGTCCTAACACTCCATCTCATAGCCTCAAAACGCAGAGTCCAGAACGCCATGATTTCGGTGAAATAGCCCTTCAAAGATTTCTGCCTTTTAGCACTTTGGACTCTTAGGGAAATCACTGGTCCAATGTAGCTTAGAGTGATTCAGTGTATTTGGGTGCAAAAGATGACCATCCCTAGCGTAAACGCATCTATCCGACATGTTGGAACAATCCATTTGGTCGTATCGAAGTTGGTAAAATGAAAGTTGCACCATTTTGCAACTTTACACCGCTGTGCATTTGACAATTTTTCTTTCCTCAACTAAAAACTCTCGCCACCACGGAAACACCTCTCGAGATAGCAAAAATTGAGAGAGGTTATTGTATAGGTCCCAACATGATACCATAGCCTCAAATGGAGAGTCTCACGGGCCATGGTTTTCGGTGAAATATCCCTTCAAAGATTGCTGTCTTTTAGCACTTTAGACTCTTAAGGAAATTGCCTGGCCCAATGTAGCTCAAAGTGATCTGTGCTGTATTTGGGTGAAAAAGAGGACCATCCCCAGCATAAACGCATTCGGCCCGGATGTGTTTGAATAGTCCGCTTGGTCGCACGATAGAATGAAAGTTGCACACTTCTGCAACTTGACACCGCTTGCATTTGACAACTTTTCCTCGAACTGTAAAAACTCATACCACAGAAAACGCCTCCCAGATAGCAAAACCAAGAGAGAGAGGTTATTGTAGAGGGTCCCAACATGATCTCATAGCCTTAGAAAAGAGTCTATAAGTGTCATGATTTCGAAATAGCCCTTCAAAGATTGTGCTGCCTTTAACACTTTGGACTCAAGCAAAATCACTGCCCACGTAGCTAGGAGTGATTCAAAGATATTTGGGTGCTAAAGAGGACCATCCCTAGCATGTGTACCCATCCTGACGCAGTTGGAACAGTCCATTTGGTCGCATTTAATTGTAGAATAAAATTTGGACCACTTTAACTTTACATTGTTTCTTGCATTTGACAACTTTTCCCTAAACTAAAAATTCATCACCATGGGAAAACGCTTCTAAGATAGCAAAACAGAGAGGTTATTATGTATGGTCCAACACGGTCCGATAGTCTCGTGATGGAGAGTCTCAAGTGTCACAGCTTCTAGAAATAGCCCTTCTGGGAAGATTGTTGTCTTTAGCACTTTGGACTTTTTAAGGGAAATTGTTGGTCCAATGTAGCTTAGAGTGATTCGCATTTGGGTGCAAAAGAGGACCATCCCTAACATAAACGTACCCATTCAGAACATGTTGGAATAGTTTGTTTGGTCGTCATACGAGTTGCAGAATGAAAGTTGCACCACTTTGCAACTTTACACTGCTTGCATTTGACAACTTTTCCCTCAACTAAAAAACTCGTCACCACAGGAAAATGCCTCCGAGATAGAAAAAACCAAGAGAGCTTATTGTAGAGGGGCCCAACATGATCTTGTAGCCTCAGACAAAAAGTTTGTAGGCATCACGGTTTCCGAGTAACAGTCTGTCAAAGATTGTTGCCCTTTTTGCACTTTGGACTCTCAAGGGATTTCGCCGGTTGAACATAGCTCAGACTGCTTTGGCCTGTTTGGGTGTGAAAGGGGACCATACCTAACCTAAACGTACCCATATGAACATGTTGGAATAGTCGGTTTGGTCGTACAAGTTGCAGAACAAAAGTTGCAGAAAAAAACAACTTCCAAGCTGCCAATGGTATAATTACCATAACTTATTCAAATCTCCATAAAATTTGACCAAACCAAAGGCATTTGAAAGCTAACTCAATTATCTAACCATACTACACATGTGAAAATCATAATAAGGCCATATAGATCGTACAAAAGAAAAAGAACAACACATGATGTTGGAAAAACACAAAACTCTTCTTCCTCAAAGATGCAAATTCTTATTTTCAACTTCTCCAACCCTGAGGTCGTGTTTACAAGATTTATTTATGCCCTTACAAGTATTTTTCAGCCTCCAACTGAACTCTAATGCTCATTTTCGTGCAAAAAAAATCCATGAGACCATAGCTTGTTGCTTACTATTATGCTTTGATTAATTTTTTCCAAGCATTCATAGCTTGTTCAAAATCACTTGTTTTAGGATTTTAGCCATAGCAGCAAGGAAGTGAACTATTTGATAAAATTATTTGGTAGACATGTATGAAAAAATTGGTAGCATAGACAAACTTTTGAAAAAAATGCCTCAAAGAAATGAGGTCTCATGGTGATGGAATGCCATGAGAATCAAAATTGTTTTTGATTGTCATGGAATTCCATCACCATGCGACCTCATTTATTTGAGGAATTTTTTCAAACAGTTCATTTCCTTGTCTATGCTATTGCTTACTATTATGCTTTGATAGAATTTTTCCAAGCATCCATAGCTTGTTCAAAAGCACCTATTTTAGACTTTTAGCCATAGCAGCAAGGAAATGAATTGTTTGATAAAATGCTTTGGTAGACATATATGAAAAATGTGGTAGCATAGACAAGGCAGTGAACTATTTGAAAAAATTCCTCAAAGAAATGTGGTCTCATGGTGATGGAATGCCATGGCATGCACATTGAGACCATATTTATTTGATGATTTTTTTCGAATAGTTCACTACCTTGTCTATGCTATTGCTTATTATTATGATTTGATAGATATTTTATGTTGCAAGGACGGGGGTGGAAAAGGTCACAACAACTCAAAGTAACACAATTTCAAACTTTGATGAAGGCTCCAAACCCAACAATGGGGTTTTGCACCATTTCAACTATTCACCAACTAGGGCACCTATACCTAGTTTTCATTCAATTACATTGTAGATGATGGACTAAAGATAGGACCATAAACTTTTTGAGCACTCTTTAACACATTTTTCAACATATCAAAAAGGTTCATAATGTTACTTTGGAACAAATTGGTCTAATCTAACCTGCAACGCTGTAATTAGGCCTAAATAGGCCACTTTTACAAAAGAGGTGTGCTCAAATTAACTCACAGACTGCAAATAACTTCATCAATTGAATCCTTGCATGGAAAAACATAGAAATCCACCATTTATTAGACAAAATCTTATGAAAAAGTTGTTGATCCACGCTATTCTCTTGATTTCCTAGCTTAACACATGAGAAAATCAAGCTAGGGATTGATCAAAAATCCATGAAACGTACTTGCTCAGCCCTGCAACCAACAAAATATGATAAAGAACCCAAAAAATCATCATTCCATTGGTTTTCACAAAATTCCAACGGTGGAATGATGAGATTTTACATTTTTACTAATCTCAACCCTTGAAAATGAGGGTTTCAGACCACCCAATAGAAAATACTTAGAACCAATTCAATTTCTAATGAAATAAAGCCAAATAAGAATCAAATGAAAGCTAATACATAGGTCTAACTAAACCCAATGAGTTTCTAGCATAAAGCTTTCGTACAGAACTGTACTGAGCTCGACAAGTTCTGAAAACACACAAATTTTGAGAAAAACATAGCAAACTTCTATTATTCACTTCAAAATCATTCAATCTTCATGAATCAAATTATTTAGAGGATTTAAACATATTTCCCACCATATTACATCAGTTACAAGCAAGAATACGAGTGGGAGTGCATTAATCCTCCTTTAACATGCAAAGTTGACAAGTTGTACAAAGCAACTTCAATACTATTTTTAGCATCTTTTCAAAAAAATGACCCCATAAGGCCTTTATTACAATGTTTTTGGTCTAATAGACCTTATTAACAACACACAATAAAACTAAAACTTAAAATTTGACTCACTAATGGTGCAGGAGCACCTGCTTATTTCAATGAATTTTCTCTAGTTGCTACATGAAGAGTTGGGTCTTGGTGATGGAGTCTGAGTTGTTTAGGTATTTTGTGTCTAAATAAGGTTATTGAATGCCATTTTTTATGTAATTTGCAACTTTGGGGTCTTTTGAGACCATATTGTAAAAGTTGTAAATCTTGTTGGAAAAGTTGACAAGTTTGATAAAAAGTTGTCAAGATAGGTTGAATGTCATTTTTTTTAGTGTGTGGTTATGTTTTTGGATTCAATAAGGTCTAAGTTGACCATCTCTAATGTTTTAGGAGTCTATGAGGGTCAAATTGCAAAATAATGCAAAATGAGCAAAAATGTTGTCAATAAAATATGTAAAAAGTGCAATTTTGTACTCCAACGACCATAAGGAGTTTGAAAATTGGTTGAAGTCAGTTGCGGGATGGTAGTTGGTGTCTTTAATATTTAAAAATTCCTCTTATGTTCAATTTTTGGGTTGGAGAAACCAAGTTTGAAAGAGAATCAATAAAATCTTGTTATCTCCATGCAAATTTCTATGTTTTTCCAGAATTCTTGAAGTTTCTTGGTACTGTATGGTTTTGTACAGTGTGGTTGTGCTTTCTTTTTAATGGAAACTAGTGGGAAGAAAAGTTAACTTCTTCACAAACTTGGTTTGAAGTAATTTCATTCATTTTTATGCATTTAAGAGGCATTTTACTAGAGGTCGGTCTATGAGCCCTGTTCAAAGGGTTTGAGTGCATTTAAAATGGAGTTTTAAGCCTTCCACCCATTGTATGATGATGTAACTCAATGGATAGGCTTAGTTAGGATAGATAAACATGTTTGCATTGTTTCCTTTGTAGGGGAGGTCAAGATTATGATTTTTGGTGATGCCCTAGATGGCATTTGGGGTGTTTTTGCATGAAAAAGTGAGGTTAGAGAGGGTAAAAGTGGGAATTGTTTGAGGGTAGTTACTTTTCTTGTTCTTTTAAGCTTGTGCAGGGTTATTCAAGGGTGTTGGAGTTGGTGGTAAAATCTAGGGAATTCTGCAAGTAGTTTTTTCAATAAACCCTTGCCAAATTTGAGCAATTTGAGGGTTTTGTGGAATAGGGTCTTAGAGGATGAGTTCCAGAGGATAAATGGGAAAATTTGAGGTTTTGTCATTTTTTGAGTGTTTCCCCAAAAAAATTTAGGGTCTGTAAGTGTTCCAAGGGTGGTTGCTTTGGAAATTTGTCCTATTTGGCTAGGTTGAGCAGCGTAGTTTGCATGATTTGTGAAAGTTGTTCCAAAGGATTCCTATGTGAGTTGGAAGTATGTTGAAGGGGACTAAAATGGGTGTCTAGAATGATGATTAGTTGCAGGAGTTGTTAAAGATATCTGAGAGTTAAGTTGAGAAAATTGGAGCTGCTGACCTACAAGCTTGTCTAGGTGAAAGATTGGAAAATAAGTCCAGATTGAGTTTGTAAAAAGAAAGGTGGTTAGGAATCCCTTGTATTGTGAAAGTGAGTGGTTTTCCATCCTTGGTTGCATCAACTAACCATTAACTAGTCCTCTATTTCCAAGGTGCTCCTGCACCATTTTCCAAGCATCCATATAGCTTGTTTGAAAGCACCTGTTTTAGGCTTTTAGCCATAGCAGTAAGGCAATGAACTATTTGATAAAATGTTTTGGTAGACGTATGAAAAATGTGGTAGCATATACAAGGTAGTGAAATGTTTGAAAAAATGCCTCAAAAAAATGTGGTCTCGTGGTGATGGAATGCCATGACAATCTATAACAATTTTCTTGTCATGGCATTCCATCACCATGAGACCACATTTCTTTGAGGCATTTTTTAAAAATAGTTCATTTCCTTGTCTATGGTATTGCTTACTATTATGCTTTGATAGATTATTTCCAAGCATCCATAGCTTGTTCGAAGAACCTATTTTAGGCTTTTAGCCATAGCAGCAAGGCAATGAAATGTTTGATAGAATGCTTTGATAGACATGTATGAAAAATGTGGTAGCATAGAAAGGAAGTGAATGTTTGAAAAAATGCCTCAAGAAATGAGGTCTCATGGTGATGGAATGCCATGACAATCAACAAGGTAGTCAATTTTTGAAAAAATGCCTCAAAGAAATGAGGTCTCATGGTGATGGAATGCCATGAGAATCAAAATTGCTTTTGATTGTCATGGCATTCCATCACCTCATTTCTTTGAACATTTTTTCAAATAGTCATTGCCTTGTCTATGCTATTGCTTACTATTATGCTTTGATAGAATTTTTCCAAGAATCCATAGCTTGTTTGAAAGTTACTTGTTTAAGGCTTTTAGCCATAGCAACAAGCCAGTGAATTGTTTGATAAAAATCTTTGGTAGACATGTATGAAAAATGTGGTAGCATAGACAAGGCAGTGAACTATTTGAAAATATGCCTCAAAGAAATGTTGTCTCATAGAATGCCATGACAAGAAAATGCATTGACAACTTCTCCTAGTTATTAGTTATGCAATGTGAAGTAATTGCATAACTACTTAGGTTGACTTTGTAAAAACTATATTGTAATTGAAATTTTTTCATCTATCAACATCTAGTTGTTAGTTATGCAATGAAAAGTAATGCTTTGTGTTTGAAAGATGTGCAATGCAATGCAATCAGCGATATGAATATAAAATACATAACATAACCATTATTTTTTATGCTATTGTACATTTATATTTAACCATTGCTCAAGATTAAATTTTTGAAGAGTTTAATCATGCACACGAGGAACAAATTATTTTGATTGTCAACTTCTATATATCAAATTATCCAATAATCAAGTGTATGTCCATATACAAAAATGGCATCAATTCCAACTCAAACAAAGTTTTACAAAATGTGGCATATGCCATCTCGATATCTATTCAAAATTTACATGCCAAAATGTCTATCTCATCCTAAACTACCGGTGGATCATCAAAATGGAGCCTATTTGAAGCACTCTTTAGCTCTAAAGGTAGTTGCACAAGAAAAATTCAAACCACAATTGAGATTAGTTATACTATATAATTTAAAATCGAATAATTAACATCAAAATCAATATACATTGAATTATAATTGAACTCTAAAATTGAAATCTTGATTACCTCAAATATGCGTCTCTTCAAAGGGTTAGGAGTCCTAGAATATGCCCCTCTCAAAGAACCAATCAAACCAACTTTTGAAATGTCAATCTATATATGTGAACAAAAACATAAAATTGATACAAGTTAGCATACAATTGTTGGTAATAGGAACATATTTACCAAACACAAAATAAAATAAACACATACCTCTTTAGGCATCTCTTTTTCTTTATCTCCTTCAAGTGTTTCAACACCTCCTCCTTGAGGTGTTTCAACACCTACTCCTTGAAGTGTTCCAATACCTACTCCTTCAGGCGTTGTGACACTTGCCAACAAGGATGTATAGCTCATAACCGCCTGTACATAAAAATGAAAAGTACATATGAAACTACCGATCTATGTCGATGTACGTAAATCAATATAAGATCTTAAAAATATTAATTCAATTAAATTTGAGTTCAATTACCTTTCCCTTATCTACCATTGCGCCTCCATATTCTAGACAACGCTGCACCTCGCTCACACTAGGTGTTTCCTACAAGAAGCAAATAAGATAAACATATAAGTTAATATATAATTTCATTAATGACAATTCAAATGACAAGCAAGTATATAATAAAAAATGTAAATGAGTGAGTATGAAAATATATACTATGTGCATGTCGAGGCCAAATGAAATGGCCCTAAGGGTGCTATCAGTCACCTGTGTAAGCTCCTCCTCAGACATCAACTATTAAATAGACCATGTAAATAAATATTAGTACTTAAATATTACTTGTGTAACTATTCCAACGTCCCCCTCTCTAGTAGGAGAGGATTCTGTAGGGTGCACTCCACTCCCAGGCTACATCTGATCTCCTATAATGTCCACATCATAGAGGTCATAATTAGAAGTGTCCAAGCGATGCTTAGCGGGTTGTACAAGAGGACCCAAGCATATCTAGTGGCACATAGTGCAAGTATGTGACACACAGATATGTGGACCTGAGGAGGATGATGCAGCAGCACTCGATCCATCGCCAACATCACTAGCATGTGGTTGAGCTACTATAGCAGTATGGAAACCAAAAGATCACTCAAAGAGTGAATAGCCTGAATAGTCTATGTGGCTACATCCTCAATAATATCTGGATGATGTATTGGAGGTGGTTGAGGAAGGGGAGGAGGGGGAACATATGGGCATGGACTACTCTAACTGCCCTTGGTCTATCCTAGGGCATACCTCCATCGATGCCCTGTAAGGGTTTAATGTCAAAGTAATTGACATGATGCCCTAACACAAACTCATCGTATAATTTTTTAATAAAGTAAAATGGTACATCAATATTGTTGTTGGGTGGTTTATCAAAAATGATCCACCAACGATCCCAAAAGTTATCTACAATGTCCTTATTTGTGCACCATTTTATAGAATGTTTTGGTTTATTAACATTAATTGGCAGACCGGTGCGGGGGTTAACAAATAAAGAGGCTATTTGGTCTTTTGCTATTTCGAGGTCTTTCACATCTTCGTAAGACAATCCACAGGAGTAATATTACCTCATGGTTTCTCGCCATGAAAGAATGGCATTATGTTGGGTGGAGAGGGTTTCTATATTTTTAATTATTTCCTTCAATGTTTTTGTCATCTGGGATAATCGAGGGATTATCTTATAAACATCACAAATGCCCCTCATTTGCTCCAATTTTTCACCAATTAACTCTTCAATTAATGGGTGCGAAGGTGGTGGAGAGTTTGGCATTTTTGCATTTTCATTCTTAGCCATAATACCTAATTGAAGTTAAAAAGTAATTAATATAAATGAAATTACACAATATAAATGAAATTATTGTAAAAAAACCCTTGTTTTTAATAAAAATCCATAAAAAACCCTAGTTTTTAATAAAAATCCATAACAAACTCTAGTTTTTAATAAAAATCCATAAACAACACTAGTTTTTAATAAAAATCTATAAAAAAGCACTAGCTTTTAATAAAAATCCATAAAAAACCCTAGTTTTTAATAAAAATCCATAAAAAATAATTAAAATTATACAAAAATAATAGAAAAATCTGAAGGCTCCAAATAAATCTGAAGGCTCCCCATTGATAAGCATCAAAAATGAAGTAGAATTCACACAACTCATGATCCAATCAACCCATTCTCTGTTAAAACCAAAAGCTAAGAGAACCTTCTGTAAGAAGGCCCATTTGACTCTATCATAAGATTTTTCCATATCCAGTTTGATAAACATAGCCTTGTCCTTAGAGACTGCCATAGAATGAATAGCCTTTGTAGCAATAACAACCCCATCCAAAATCTTCCTACCTGTCACAAATCCTACCTGCTCATTGGGAATCAAAGAATTAAGCCAAGGATTAAGCCTTTCTGCAATCAATTTAGTAATGATTTTATACACCACATTTCACAGGGCAATAGGGTGAAACTGATCCAAGGAACAAACACCTTCCTTCTTCGAAATAAGTGCAAGAAAGGTGGAGTTCATGGCCTTCAACATTTCTTTATTCCTTTGAGATTCCTTAACAACCTCCAAGCGATCCACCTTGATAATCTCCCAAAAAACTTGAAAGAATTTAAGAGGAAAACCATCAGGGCCAAGGGTTTTACCTTTTTCCATTTGAAACACAATAGTCTCCATTTCTTGCAAAAAGGTGGGTTGTAAAAGGGCCTCATTCATCTCTTGAGAAGCCAAATAAGGAATACAATCCAGAATAGAAATTTCCTCAAAACTCGTAGGGGGAGAATCCTTAGTAAAAAGGGCAAAAAATAACCGAGAAGCCTCCCAGGAGAATTATGCCTGAGAAGAAAGGTAAACTCCTTTAGAAGAAACAAGAGAGATGATAAGATTACCATTTCTCCTTGTAGCAACATATTGATGGAAGAAGGAAGTATTTCTATCTCCCTCCTAAAGCCAATCAATTCGGGACTTGTATTTCCAAAAAATCTCCTCCCTCAGCTCCCATTCCTCAAGAGCCTTAGTTGCCATAGCCTCTTCCTTGCCCAACTCAACCATGAGACCCATATCACAAATTTGGTAGGTGATAGAATCCAAATGAGCCTAAGGTTCCAATTTATTGTGATGAAGATTCCCAAAATATTGTATATTCCACTTCTTGAGTCTATATTTGACAAACTTCAATCTCTTGACAAAGGAAAACATGGTTGTACCATAGGCAAGTCTCCCCCTACGCCACTAATCAATCATCTGGTCATGGAGAGAAGGATCACATAACCACATGAGTTGGAACTTGAAAGAAGGGCTTTTGTGGGCTCTGAAAGGAGCAATTGAAAGTTTAATCGACCAATGGTCCAAACCACGCCAATCCAAAATCTTTGAACTAGTAGTCCAACTATCCCCAAACAAAAAATAGGAGACAAGAAACCTATCAAGCCTCTCAGAAATAGCAGCATCACCACACCTTCGATTATTCCATGTGAAAATTCAATTATTAGGTTTCACATCAATAAGATTTAAACTAACCATATTGTCTAAAAGAAGAAAAGCAGCAGGGTCAAGCTTGACAATGCCCCCTCTCTTCTCCTCTAAACAAGAAACAACATTAAAATCTCCAACCAAGACCCAAGGATGCTAAGGAACAAGCAGATATAACTAAGATGAGTCCAGAGTTGGGACTTACCCACCATATTAGTGGGAGCATAGACATTAGTAAAAAGATAGAATTCTCCAAATTCTAAACTATAAGCAATCATAGAGATAGAAGACCAACTTGAAATCTAGTATAGAGGAACAACCTTTATTGGATCCCACAAGCAAGACACACCTCCATAGCTACTGAAAGCACCAACACACTAACAACACCCACGAGGCCAAACACTAGGGGCACTATTCAACATACCATCCACTGATAACTTAGTTTCTTGAATGAACACAATATCAGGAGAATGAAAACTAATCATCTCATGAATAGCCTTTTGACTAGGAGGGCTATTCAAACCCCTCACATTCCA
The DNA here is from genome assembly GCA_007258455.2 of Sequoia sempervirens. Lineage (NCBI taxonomy): Eukaryota > Viridiplantae > Streptophyta > Pinopsida > Cupressales > Cupressaceae > Sequoia > Sequoia sempervirens. The sequence continues at coordinate 13,545 of VDFB02211088.1, forward strand.
TGAAATAACAATCATTTATGAGGATGAGAGAAATGAGAGTCTAGGGTTTTCACCAACCCAAACTCCACCAAAGTTTCACCCATCAACTTAACCTTCTCAAGGTCTTTCTTGCGACCCACCTTAGAAACTTTCTCCGAGGTCCCCTTTTTTAAGGGCTTTTGTTGCAAACCTAAAGCCTACTTAACACAACCATTTTTCCTTGAATCCAAAGACTCATTCACCTATGAACGAGAAGAAACCAACACAGCTCTATCATCCTTCGAGGTTGAAGATCCAACAAGAATGGAGGCATCATGTAGCTAGAGAGGAGCATCGATTTCTAACTGACCAACCTCCATCTAAGCAACCTACAAACTCACCACAACCTAATTTTGATTCCCAGTTTTTTCATCCTCTTGCAAAGACCACTTCCAACAAGCCAAAACTAGGAGGAATCCCAATTAGAATCCCCTCTTCTTGAACCAAGTCATCCAAAGCATCAAATCGATTAAAGATCCCATCATTTTGTCTATACTTTAGAGTTTGCTTCAAACCCTGCCCCTTATTACGAGGTTTAACAGGAACAAAGCCCTCCATATTTGTAGCTCCCTCCACCATAGGAGCCTTCCCATTATCATTTTTAGGAGCATACTTAGAAGAACCATTAGCTGCAACAACTGCCTAATTAAACCAAGGGCATCTCCTTTGTAGATGCCCATATCCATGACAAACATGGCAATGAAATGGGAGAGTTTCATAATCAAGTTGTTGAATCCAGGAACAGGATCCAACACAAACTTCCATAGAATCAGGCAAAGGATTGTTTAAATCAACTTCAACACAAATTCAAGCATAAGAAATTACTTTCTTGTCTAGAGTTTGTTGGGCAAGACCAACTGGTTTTCCAAGCAGTCGAGCAATCATATGCAAAATATCGCTTCTCTAGAATTCCAATGGAAGCCGAGGTAGTCGAATCCAAATTGGAACCTACGTAGGCATTTCTTTAGTAGAGTTGAAACCCTATTTGCCAAGGTTTGATAAGGAGCCCAATCTGATTGTAAAAATATGGGCCACCCTCAAAAGCCTTATTCCTATTCACCATGCACGAAAAGACAACCAAAAAATAGTTATTGGTAGCCAACATTAGCTCCATATCACCTTCCAGATTCCAAACCCTACGGGTCCAAGATTCAAAAGCCAACAAAGAAAGACGAAGGCCCATGAACTTATAGATTAGAGCATGATTGCTCAAGTAATTAACATCCTTCGCTATGGAGTTTGGCTGAATCACCAAAATAGGATGATCCAAGTATCGCTCCAAACATCCCTTCACCTTTTTAATTTTGGGAAACCCAACCATTGAGGAAGCCCCTTCTCCATTCGAGTTTCTATTAGAAGACTCCATAACCAAAGAGGTAAAAAGGCACGAAAACAAGGCCCACAAGTAGAACACCATGCTGCTTCAAAACCCAGTAGCAGAGAAAGGAGCCAAATAAAGCAACTGCAGACCCTCCACGCCCAAGAAGAATGAAAAAAAAAGGGAACACAGCTCCACTCATAGAGGCGCTCACACCTCTACAGCCACCACGCTCCAGCCACAATACACGAACACCCTTAACCAGACACACAAATACCCCCACAAACCAGCACAAAGCACACCCGGAGAACAAAACAAACCCACCCACATGAAGAGTGTGCACCCAACAGAACCTGCAACAGAGAAATAACGAATATGCAATGATAGAAAGCGACATGCAAGCAACGACCTGCTACAAGCCGCACGCCTCCATCCGCACCCGCGATAGTCTCAATCCCTTCTCCATAAGTGTAGATGTTGGATTACACCTAGCTATCTTGAAAAAATTCAAAAATGCTTTGGCATATTTAGTTCTTATACAAAAGTACTGAGTTCAAGTTTACAAAATTCAAAACCCAAACAATGATATAGAAGATCAAAGTAGTTCATGTCCAAACAAAATTTGAATATTACATATTGAATGGTATTGATCTACTTTTAATTATGACACAATTATCCACATAGACAAATATAATCACTGTATCATTGCCATTGAGTTTGTTGTAGAGATTGGGATTAGAATAAATTCTTTTCAATTTTGAATCTCTAAGATGATCAATTTTAAAATGTCAAGGTCAAGGGGCTTACTGAAGTCCATAGAAGGAATCAACCAATCTAGAAACTAAATATTCATTTGTAAAAACTTGGAACCCTTTTCCATTCAACCATGTAGATCTCCTTTGCAAAGTCACCATTAGGGAGGGCACTTTTAATATTCATTTGATAATATACCCTCCAACTAAATTTATTAGCATTGGAGATAACCAACAAAAAGGTTACCATTTTTATACTAGAGGTAGAGGTCTATTTATAGTCTACCCTTCTTGATGTTTATATCATTTAGTGACAAGTCAAGCTTTGTAAATGTTTTAAAGAATCATATGATTTCTGTTTGACCTTATAAAACCATTTAGAACCCAATGGGATTCTTCCCTTGGAATAAATTAAAACAATTCTTATCTTGTTTTGCATCAAGGACTCAAATTCCCCTTCATGTTAACTATCCACTCAATCTTTTCTTTCTCACCACATTCTAGGTTTAAATGCTCAAAAAATTAAAAAAAAATTAAAAGAAAATTTAGCTACTTTCAACTTTTCACAAGTAAGGTCGACCTTCCATTTGTTGTCCTAATATACCAATTAAGTCTCCATTGTTGGCTCCTCTAACTTGGTTGTGAATGATAGGTATTAAAATGCATTCCTCATCAAATCTCATGGAACTTAATCCCTCTAATATTCTCAAGTTAACCTTGTTTTATTTTGACACCAATAGTTATTCGAGAATTATTAGGAGCAATTTATAACACAATAGTTATGTAGATTTATCAACATTTGCAAGGAAAAATATATTTTCATCTACATCTTTGCTAATACTAAATTTGTTTGTATAGATATCTAAATTAACATGTATTGTTTTAACTAACCATTGTAGCCTAGGAAAAGAGTTTTTCTCTTTGCATTTAAGTTTTTTCTCTTTTATGGATTTATAAATACAAAGCAATAAAATTAAAAATAAGTCACTCGTGAATGGTCTTCTATTTGACCATGCTTCCTTAGGATAATATACTATAACATTAAATAAAAAGAATAATGATTACAATTAGCTATCTTGATTTTTTTCTTAAATGTTCTGGCATATTTAGTTCTTGATTAAAAAATACTAAGTCTAAGTTTACAAAATTCAAAACCCAACAATGATATAGAAGATCAAAATAGTTCATGTCCAAAAAAGTTTTGAATATTATCTATTGAATGGTATTGGATCTACTTTTAATGATGACACAATCAACCATATAGTCAAATACAATCATTATATCATCGCCATTGAGTTTGTTGAAGAGATTGGGATTGGAATAACTTCTTTTGAATTTTGAATCTCTAAGATGATCGATTTTAAATTTCTAAGGTCAAGAAGCTTACTTCAGTCCATAGAAGGAATCAACCAATTTAGAAACTAAATGTTCATTTACAAAAACTTGGAACCCTTTGTTGAATTGAACCATGTAGATCTCCTTTGCAAAGTCACCATTTGGAAGGGCACTTTTAATACTCCTTCAAGATATACCCTCCAAGTAAATTGATTAGCATTGGAGATAACCAACAATAATGTTACCATTTTTTATACTAGAGGCAAAGGTCTATTTATAGTCTACCCTTCTTGATGTTTATATCCTTCAGTGACAAGTTAGGCTTTGTACTTGTTTTAAAGAAACATATGATTTTTGTTTGACCTTATAAAACCATTTAGAACAAAATGAGCTTCTTCCCTTGGAATAAATTAAAAGAATTTTTATCTTGTTTTGCATCAAGGGCTCAAATTTTTCCTTTATGTCAACTATCCACTCAATATTTTCTTTCTCCTTATCTCATTCTAGGTTTAAATGCTCAAAAAATAACAAAAATAAAAGAAAAACTACTTATTTTCCACTTTTCACAAGTAAGTTCAACCTTCCATTTTTTGTCCTATATACCAATTAAGTCTCCATTATTGACTCATCTAACTTGGTTGTGAATTATAGGTACTAAAATGTATTCCTCTTCAAATCTTATGGAACTTGATCCCTTTAATATTCTCAAGTCAACCTTGTTTTATTTTGACACCAATAATTATTTGAGAATTATTAGGAGCAATTTATGACACAATACTGTATGTAGATTTACCATCATTTGCAAGGAAAAATATATTTTCATCTACATCTTTACCAATACTAAAAAAATTTGTATAGATATCTATTGACATGTATTGTTCTAACTAACTATTATAGCCTAGAAAAATATTTTCTCTTTGCATTTAATTGTCTTCTCTTTTATGGAGGCATAAATGCAAAGCAACAAAATTACAAATAAGTCACTTGTGAATGGTCTCCTATTTGACCATGCTTCCTCAAGGTAATATCATATAACATTTAACAAGAACAATTATTAAGAATGCAAATTTTTGGATTCATAGCTTTCCCAATTATTTATATGACATCTTTCAATTATGCACTGGTGCATCTTTCCATCTCTATAATTTCCCTATTCATTCTATCAACAAATAAATTTTACTATAGAGTGAACATGGTAGTATATTATTTATGTATTTCATTCTTGTAGAATTCTTAAAACTCTGTTTGAGATAAATTCACCTTCATTATCATATCTAAGAGTTTTTTTCTAACCATCTGCTTGTTTTTCCACAAAATCTTTGAATGATACAATTGTGGAAATCACTCTAATTTGTTTTTTAATGAAATAACTTGCACAATAGAAGAATATGATATGAAATATGCTGCAAATACTTGATAATAACTAAGAATAACAAGCCACTTCGAGGGGAAAACCTCAAAATATCTCTAATGAGAACACACTTCACAACTTGATGATGAAATAAGACTCACAACCTCCTATATATACCTATTTATGCCAAGGATATCACCTAGGCCGACTTAGACACACCTATATAAGACTTAGGCCGACCTAAACAACTAAATAACAATATACTAATGATAATATGACTTAATAGAGAGTTAAGATAGCCACAAGCCGACTATTCATAACTCGATGTACACTAATATTAAGGGCATAGCATTCCCCTTCTTCAAAGAAGCATTAGCCTCAATGCTAATCAAGTTTGGATTCTTTTGAATGAACTCCTCGTCCTCCCATGTGGCATCTTCAACTAGTAAATTCTTCCATTGGATGAGATACTCGGTGAGAGTTCTATTCCTCGCTTCTTTGTGGGTGTTTGACGAATGCACTCTGGTTCCAAAATGATTCTTCCTTCATCAAGCTTTGGTAGTGTTGTTTGAGTTGGAATATTATGCCCAATTACCTTCTTCAAACAAGAAACATGAAAAACTGGATGTATCTCTTGTTGTTGGTGGAAACTCTAGCTTGTAGGCAACACTACCAATCCTTTGCATGATTTGGTATGGACCATAATACCTTTGAGACAACTTATTATTCTTTTTTGTTGCTTTAGTGAGATTTGCTTATAAGGCTATAATCTCAAGAAGACCCAATCCCCAACTTCAAAACTTCTTTCACTGCGATGTTGGTCTACCTGTTGTTTCATTTGATTTGTGCCATGGCTAAATTCTCCTTGAGTCCTGAAAGTACTTGTTGATGAAGCAAGTGGTCTTCTACTGCCTGAACTCTTGGTGACACCTTTATTGATGATGTGATGGAAGGAGGATGATATCCATAAAGTGCCAAAAATGGAGACATTTTTTATGAGCTATGAAAATAAGTGTTATACCACCATTCTGCAAGTGGTAGCCAATCTACCCATTGAGACTGTTTCTCTAAAGTGAAATAACGTAGATATCCTTTCCAACACTTATTGACAACCTTAGTTTTCCCATCTGATTGAGGGTGGTATGAAGAGATAAGAGCCAATTGAGTACCCAAACATGAGAATAAATCTTTCCAAAAGTGACTAGTGAAGATAGGATCACGATCACTAACAATAACTTTAGGTGTACCATGTAGCTTTTGGATATTCTCCAAAAATATTTTTCCAATCAAGACTTGTTGTAAGGATGTGATAATGCAATGAAATGCATATTTAGTGAGGCGACCAACTACTACTCATGAGGACATTATGACCTTTAGATTTGGGAATCCTCGTGATGAAGTCCATGGATACCTTTTCCCAACACCTGCTAGGAATAGATAAGGGTTTCAAGAGACCTCGGTGTCTTAATTGTCTCCCCTTTATTCCTTTCTTGGACAAACCAAACATTCACCCACAAATTTTGAACATCACCTTTTAGCCCTCCCAACTCGATGATATGTCTTCAAAATTTTGAATGACCACCAACTGGAGATTCATGCAACTCTATGAGAATATTATGTTTAAGAGTGGAATTCTTGCAGAGATACAAATACTCTTTATACCAAAGAGTATCTCCCTTCCAACAAAAATTATCTAAAATACTATGATCAATTTTTAATTGTTGGATGAGATTACTTGTCGCAACATCATTTTTCCACTCTGCTTTGGCTTCCTCCATCCAATTTTCTTGTAATATTGAAAGGGCACACAATAAGGCTTCATTTTTCTCATCCTTCCTTGAAAGTGCATTTGCTACAATATTTCCCTTCCCTTTCTTATATACAATCTCAAAGTCATATCCTAACATCTTAGTGACCCATTTTTGTTGCTCTTCATAAGATAGTCTTTGTTCCAAAAAATATTTTAGGCTATCATGATCTGTCTTAACCTTGAAGTGTCTACCCAATAGATAAGGCCTCCATTGTTTCACTGCATGGAGGATTGCTAGCATTTCCTTCTCATAAATAGGTTTTAGTTGATTCTTACCTTTTAATTGACGACTCTGAAAAGCAATTGGTCAACCTTCTTGCATGAGCACTACTCCTATCCCATTTTCAAAAGCATCACATTCCACAAT
>VDFB02211089.1:0-19594 GCA_007258455.2 Sequoia sempervirens
TCTCTCCTCTCTATATTATGTCTCTCTCCCTCCATCCTTTCTCTACTTCTCTTTATCACTTATCTCCCTCTCTCCTTTCCCATCTACTTTGTATATCCCTTCTCCCTCTCTACCTACCTCTTCTTCCTTCCATACCTCTTTACTTACCTCTTTGTACCTAAAGAGAGAGATGGATAAAGGGATGTAAAATGGAGATAGATAGAATTAGATATGGAGAGAGGTAGAGAGAGGGAGGGTGGGAGATAAAGAGGGAGGGATAGGTGGGTAGAGAGAGGGAGAGGAGAGAAAAAAAGCAGAGAGGGAAGGAGGGAGAGAGGGAGATAGGGAGAGAAAATGGTGAGATAGAGATAAGTAGAGTGGAGAGGAGAGAATGAGAGAGAGAGAGGTGAGATAAAATTATAGATGGAAAGAGAGAGCGAGAGAGATAGAATAGTAGATCTTGAGGTTAGGGGAGAGAGAGGTAGAGAAAGGGATGAAGATATATAGAGAGAGGTCTAGAGTGCAAGGGATATAGATAGAGTGAGATAGAGAGAGATTATGGGAGCCTATTGATTACTAAAATTTGACTAAGTCATAAAATGATAAGATCTTCTAAAACCTAAAATATGCATTATAACTCCTAGAGATCCAAAACAATTATCAAACATCCTGAAACTATATACATGAATATAACTTAAAGTATAAGAACTTATGCTTAAATGTTTATTTCATGTATATCATCTCATCGGAAGAGAAAAAGAAAGAGAAAGAGAAATACAATTTTCTAAGCCTTTGACTTGGATTTTCCTTGGTCTTCCAACCCAAATGTTTGGGGTGACTTTTCAATGTCCAAAGACATGTTTTTACAAATAGTTAAAAAATTGACATAATCTCAAGCTTGCTCCCCATCAAGTTTGCACATGTTTCAATGTACAGTCAAAAAATACCATGACAATGTTAAGATTTCTCTTAGCTATCTAACCATGTATTTTTTCTCACATTTTGAGATGTTAAGATTTTCATTTTTAATTTCTTTTGTTAGTGTATCCATTTTTTTGTCAAAAACCAATGTGTTGTATTTTTTACTTTATTTTTAATTGTTCATCAAAATTTCAAATAAATTGCATTTTTTAGAAACTAGACTCCATTATATACACATGCTAAAAAATGGTTTTTGATTACTTTTCAAAAAAAATAGGGGGAACATGATCAATTTTCTATTTCCAGGATGTGTCCACTTTGAAAATTAGTAAAAACTTATATATTAATTAAAAAATAGCAAAGCAATTAGGCATAAACTATATGGTGTTAGCTAATTTCTCACTAGAGTGATTTTTAAAATACTAAAAAAATAGGGAGGCCACACTAGATGCTATGTTATATTTTTTTGAAAAAAAATACAACCACTTTGTGTGGCCCCTCTTTTTAAACCCCTTAATCTCTACCATTTTCAAAAATACAGTAGTTTAGGAAGTAGATTCAAAGAACTACAACTCTTGTTTTTGTTGCATCTTAAAATTTTGACTGTTACTATCTTGAATTTCTCATCTAAGGTCAGTCTTTCCTAATTTTAGAAAAAAAATGACCACTTAAGATCCATTTTTGGTCCCCTATCTTTTTTCACTTACCCTATAATAAACTACAAAAGAAAAAAATAAATACAAAATATTTGTGAATCTAAAAAGTGATATACATCCAAAAATCAAGAAGCAAGCAAAAAATAAATATGGATCCCAAAGAAAACTATATTGATAAATCCAATCAAAGTGAATAATCAAAAGCAATGCATTTTTCAAAATTCATGTAAATTACATACAATATGTGTGCACCATCTTCACAATTATCATGCAAAACTTCACAATCAAAAAGGATTGTTGGTCCCAATCCTAAGCCCAATCCCCATTCCAAATCTAATTTTACCACCCAATCCTAATGTCCCTCATTCCAATTAAAACCTCAAATCCTAAAACTGAAAATACTTGAATCCACACATGTACACAACTCAAAATTCCCACTTACCAAATAAGCAATCTAAATCCCAAGCCTCAGTTTGAATATCTAAATCCATTCACCTTTATCCTCATTCCAACCCAAAACCTTGAATGCAATGCATTCTTGCAACAATAATTTACCATAAGAGTTATGATGGTACTCTACCAATATTTTTATATTTGGACAAGGCCAACCCAACTATAAAAAGAGCATCATCATAGTTATGAATTGTGTACTAATGCAAAGATCCCCAAAAAATAACTATGCAAGTCAAGATACTATTGACATGTCATAACTGAACCATCTAGTTCAACTACATCATATGACCATGCATGTGATAATTGAAGAAAAATAAATCAAGGGTGACTAAAAAATCCAAAATTCCCAAAAAGTTATAAATTAGTAAAATTCCAAAATAATAGAAAAATCCAAAAGATCCAAAAACTTTGAAAAATAATCAAAAAATAGTAAGGATAAATAATTTGTCCAATGGTGAAAACCACTTCTTATGGCACCTTGGGAAAGTATCATGATGAAAACCCATTCATGGGTATCATGTGTAAGTCAACTAGCTATGTGGACCTTACAATTGGGGGCAAGTTGTCTCATTCTTTCCACCATACCTACCCTTCCAATCATGTCACTCCATCATAGCCATCCAACATATCTCTTTAGTCACACCTCATCCATATTCCCTACCCACCTTGATCATAAGAAGGATTAGGGGAACACATGTAATGAATAGTTAAGAAAACTCTTGGCATAGCCATCCTTTGGCCACACACCATCTACCATCACTATAATGCCTACATAGTAGTACCCAATCCCTATCCTAAATCAAAACATGTTAATCCTATGCGATACAATCCTTGAACATATCCCCTTAAATCCCTCCATCAATATGTATCCTATCCATCCCATCCAATGCATTAATCGTTACATCCAAACTACCTTCATCCTTGTCTCTAGGATTGGATTATCCCTTCCCATTGGTTCCACCATCAAGATGACAAACAAAATTAAAAACTTATCCAAACACATTCCCAATCTATAGCATGATGCCCAAAACACTTAATCCATATGCAAGAACGTAAATCCAAGAATAATCCACTCATAATCTTACCTCCATCCATAAGATTTGTTCATTATCTTGCTACAAGTTATGTTTAATCTATAATCAATCCAACTAATCATCATCAAATTATATTATGTTTATTATTAAATTTAATATTTTGATGTGTAAATAGCTATCGAATTTAAGAAAAAATGTAAGATTTTGTTTTTTATTATATAAACAATAAAACAAGATTTTGAACTCTTAACATAAAAGACCCACCGACATATTAATTATGTAATTTTCTTTTGTTATCATACTTACGCTATTACAGCTATTACATTTCAGAAATATATTAATTGTAAAAATTACATTTAAAATTTATAATAATTTTTTAGTATTTTTTTGATCGATAGATATTGTGAATTTTAATTAAAATTTTGAGTTGAAAAGGATACTACCTAAGAAGATCAAAAGGCTAAAAAATAATTTTAGAAGTACCACAAATACAATCTGAACGTGCAATTTAACATTGACCGCTAAATGAACTTGAAGAACAAATGACTTTTTGTATAAGACAGATCTACAATCAGAAAAAAATAATTATAATCATGGCAGTACTGTAATATGCACAATAATCCAGTGATAAAGAATTGCAATCGTCTCAATACCAATTTATCTATCCTTTTGATCTATATTGCTGTTTTTTTTTGTTTTTATATCATTTTTAGATTTATAAGTAGAAGGTACTTTCTACATCATGTCAAATTGTGATATTGTTATCAGGATTCAATCGTGTAGTTTTTGGGTCAAATCATTATTATGAGAGATGGGTTCTTGTGAACCACTACTCATGAACCATGGATCAATAAGTTTGACCCGTAAAATTACACAGTTGAATCCTGATAGCAATATCACATTTTTAAGTTCTTTTTCTAATCTAATCTATTATTTTTCTCTTTAATAGATCACTGAGTGTGATCCCAAATGTTGATTGAAAACATATACAATTAAAATAAAAAACTATCATACATCTAAAAATATATAGACAAAATCGTTGAAAACCCTTTAATACAATTCTATATATCATATTCCAGTGAATCCAACATTTGGAAACCAACATATTACAACATTCCTCTCTAATAACACTAGATTGTGCATACAGGTGGGTAAAACCCAGGAAATAATCCATGTACTGCTGTACTATAATATTCAAAATTCAAATGGCCATTAATATCTACAAATCTAGGGGCTAAAGCATCCTGTTGCAGGCAAGAGGTCATGAGGTTAGTCTCCTCTCCATCCCCGTGGTACTGGAGGGCGTATTGCACCAGTGTCACCGATCACGTGAAAAAAGTTTACCCCACACACTGCAGCTTATAGTGGGACTACCAGATTCCTGCGATATATATATATAGACACATCTAGGGATACACTGAATGAGATCTTGTGAGCAGAGTGAGTAGAGATGGCAGGCTGATATAAGATTGTTCCAAGGGATGCTACCAGTGCTTGCATTATCTGCTGAAAAGATATGGCTTTGTATATAAGCTTCCCTTATGAAAATCTCTTGAGTATCTTCAACAGTCCTCAGCAGATAGGAGTAGAACCTGCGACCTATAAGAGAAAATTGCCTGAGCATTAATGGAATGTTTCTGGTGCAGGAAGGGATGTATGTAACTAAACAACACACCATATCAAACACTCTCCTCATCTCTAATGATGCCTTCAAATCTTTCACTTGTATTTCACTTCAGACATGAATATCAGCACAAATTTCATGAAGACCCATATTTAATATGAAGAGAAAAGACTACCCATTTTGTTTCCTTGGCAAGGGAGATGCTTCTCTGGCATTACAGTCTTGGCTTCTAATACTAGAAGAACAGAAGCTTATCTTCTGCCTCTGCACAGTTATTTCCCGAAAGATCAGACAAAAGTAAAGCTATTTCCACCCACAAAAGAAAGTAGGCTGATCCACCCTCCATGATAAAGAGGAGACATTTATTTTGAGTGGGATGGTGGGGTCCCATAATTATCCATATCATAATAAAAAGGGCCCAGCGAATCGTTCAGGAGAAGGACAATACAGATGAAAAAACAAAATAGAAGGTAGGTAGGTCCTGCATGAGAATCATGGGAATTGGGATATAGATTGATTTCAAATATCTTGTATATCATATAAGAGAACGATCTCTTTCTTTTTAAAAGCATGTAACAAACAAGCATTTTCTCTTGCAGACCCATGTGGTCCTATTGTACTTGCTTCTAAGTCATTTTGATTTTTTTGGTCTATTTGTATTTGTTTTTTCAATTAGGGTTTTGGTTTTAGTTTTGCTTGTCTTTTTAATATCACAATGTTCTTTAAAGTCAGAGTCAATATTGTTTTTATGTATTTAAAGTATATCACAATGTTCTTTAAAGTAAGAGTCAATATTGTTTTATGTATTTAAAGTAGGGTCTTTTTGCTTGCCATGTCTATAGGTATTGTTTTATATTAAATAGTCTCAAAGTTTATTAATAGAGCAATTGTTGGTATTGTTATTATAGTGTCTAGCACAAATTATATTATTTATAATGGACCACCATCTTATGAGTTGTCATAATTATGGTGTTGGTAGTTGAGTCTTTTTTAAACTTATATAATAAACTTTACATATGATGCCCTTTGTGACATATATTACCTTTACATTTTTTATTTTCCTAACTTTTATATTCTAGCCTTCATATGTTGCTCCAATTAGTAATGCCACCTATTTACTTTTGATTTTCTTCTTTGAGGCTAGTTCTCCTTTGTCCAAAATACCTACTATCACCTTAATAGTGTCCTTTATGATTTGATAGGATCTATTGAAATACTATAAATCATGATGAATCCTAATCAATATAATCTAGATCTAGCTATGTTCATCCTTGAAATTGGGGAAATCTTCTCAAACATCTAATTTCATCTCTCCTACCTATTTATATTATGGTAAGTACTCCTTTGTGGTATCTTTATTTTTAACCCTTGTTAGGGTTTCCCTTTCTACTTCGAATTGTAAATGGTCCATCTTAGTAAGCTTGATGTAGATGTATTTTCTAATGTCTTTTGCATATAATAGCACTCCTAAAAATTAGAGAAAACTCCTCGTGGATTGAATTCAATCACCTTCCATGGGTAGTTTGGGTATTTAGGTGTTGGGATCTTAGAGATTAAGTGGCTAATCTATTCTAATTGAATAAACAACATTTTGAAGAGAATTAAGTGTCTACATACAAAAGTTGTACCCTACTATACTACAAATTTATAAAGATGCAAACCTAAAATTAGATCTCAAACATACCTTTTTTCTTTTTGAAATATCTTTGCATCTTTTCACCATTTAATTTAATATCCTTTCCACTTGAATATGAATGCTAGCTTTATTTTTCCTTCTCTTTTTATTTCATATCTCCTTTTTAACATAATAGATGCTACAAATCCCAAAAATGCTTACACAATTTTTTCAAATATTTAAAGGTACAAAAATATCAAAATAATGAATGTAATTTTTGTTTTTATATGTTTTCCAATAAATTGTTTAAGAATTTATAATTTTATCATCTTTTATTAAAAAGTTATGCATTATGGAATAAATGTCCTTTTTTAAAAATACTATTGACTATAAAAAAAAAGGTTGTTGAAACTTAGGTAAAAAATTCATGATTTTTTTAATTAAAAAAAGTATTTAAAAACTACATACAAAATTTTTAAAAACATTAGTTCACATCATCTTCAAATTCTTAATGGTTTAGTTGTTATAGGTGATAAAAGATGAAAATTTGGTTAAAATGCATATTTTAATGTCTTACTTTGACCAAAAAATGGAACAAACTATTGTGGGAGCACCCTTCTATGGCAATGAAGATTGATTTCTTAAGACAATTTTTTACACTAAGATTGTTGATGTAAAACTATGGATTCAATTAACAAAAAATAGAAATTTATGTAGGTGAGAATATTACAAATGTATGAATGGTTTTTTATGGTGATTAGTGTCTCCATGGTCAAATAGAAATTCTAAGAAGAACTAATGCTATTAAGTTTCTCATATCACATTTAATAGCATGTTTTCTATGAGGATTGGTTTGTTCCATAGTGTTGTAAACTATTGATAGGGATCCTTACAACAAACCTTTCTTCAATTAATGTAAACTCTTTTATATTAATAATGGATATGCAAGTATTCTTTAATATGAAAATTCCTTCCTTTACTATTCTTGATTCTATTTCCCCAATTATAGTAGGCATTGATTTGGAAGGCCAAGTAACCCACCCTTCATCAAAATATAAAATTATTTTATACTTATTCGGTGTTAAGTGTCTAATCAACACATATATATATCTTATTTGTTTATTAATATATTTTTAGATAGCTCACCCAAGTAGTATTTTTAGAGGGATATGATTTTTTTTATTATTGTAGGCATGCATGAAATGGTTTGTTAGATTAAAAACATCACTTGGGGATTACATCTATAGTATATATATTTCTTATGCATGTGTGACCTTCTACTTAATTGAGGCTACAAGGTGAAAAAGGATTGAGGATTAATGGTATTGTTAGATCAGGACTCCTAGTGCAATACAACATAGTTTATTATCAATTATCTATATTTTGAAATATTTGTATAATATGTTGTATAAACCAATATTAGGGAACACCTCCTTGGCCTAGAAGAGCCAAATAAGGATGGAGATTTTCCCTCTCCTATGTATTATTCAATAGCTACCCTTACCTAATAATAAGTACTAGGTCATTATCTTGAGTTAGAATTCCCAAGCCTTAGGAGTTAAGCTTATATTCTAGGTTTTTTAAGCCAAAAAATGCTAATATTGTTTGGAAGAAATTGAAGGTACTTTTATCCTATGCATCATTTGAATTGTTAATGACCTACTAGTGAAAAAAAAACATTTTATACCCTTGGATTTTTTGTTATTTCAATATTTTCCTCTTTGGAGAGGTGGCGAATTTGCTCATATAATCTTATCTATTATTCATATCTTGTGTATACCATTGATTCTCCTTGCACACTATAATGCCCACTCTTGTGTTTTTCCTATGCAATTGATGCAGGAGCATCAAGGGTGTAATAGCAATCTTGCATCACCCAAAAAATATTGTTTCTTTTCAATAAGGTCTAAATTTGGCAAGGTTAGTATTTTTAGTAAGTTTGCATTTATGCATGGTTGGGCACAAAATATTACACAAACCTTCAGATTGGTAAATTGAAGCCAATGGCAAAGAAATCACTTCAATATCATTTGCCATTTAAGAGAATTAAAATTTCAATTTCTGAAAATCTTGTTAAAATCTTTGAAGTCAATTTTGAGGCACTTAGAGGCTCTAGATGAGCCTAAAAATTGGTAGAAAATGAAAGTAGCCTATACTTTGGGGTGCACCATCTTGAGAGATTTCTGAAAAGGTATTATAATAGAAAATCCAATGGTCAGATCAAAAGTTATGACCCCATGAAGTTGTACTACCAAAATTAATAAAATTTTGAAATATCTTCTTGAGGAAGTCACACTTTCCAGAAGATTCTAGGGTGGTTACACCTTCCAAATTATAAAGGATGTGAATGGAGGTTACAATGAGGATGGAAGAGTAGCATAGATGGTGGCTCCGATTTGCAAATTTACAAATTTATGTAATTAGAAAGCCCATGTGATGGCAATTGTAATGTTGTAATTTCATTTTCATTTTAGTGATAATAGAAAATATTTGGTTCATTCTTGCATTTTGTTTATGCAATTCTTTGTTGATGTTGTGAGTTTCAAATTGTAAAGGGGGTACCCTTCATCAAGTGGTATCAGAGTAGGAGTTCCTATGTGTGTAGACAGATTGCTTAACATGAGGAAATTTACACTAGGACTTGTGGTTGTGGGTCTGTGAGAAAAGATGCTTCCATGAAGAAACTATGGTGGAAGAAATGCTAGAGTAATAGAAGAGGGTTTTAGAGCCCTCCAAAGACAAGTTCAAGCACTGCATGAGGAGTTGCGTAGAGTAGTTGATGATAGAAGAAGATATGAAAGTGAAGATGAGGTTGAAAATGAAGAGCCATTTAAAGAAGAAGCACATGATGTAATGGATCCTGGAGAAGTCAAAATGATTAGGGCCATTTCCAAGATTGGAAAGAGGCCAAAGATAGAAGTTTCTACTTTTTTTGGAAACCCGAATCTAGAGTAGTTGAACGATTAGGTCAATGACATGGAAGAGTATTTTGAGTATGAGGAAATAGAAGATCTGGAGAGGGCCAAATTTGCAAAGGCCAAGTTGAAAATCCATGCTACCATATGGTGGAAAGAAGTCCAGATGGAGAGAAATAGAAGAGGAAAAGAGAAAATAACGAGATGGGATTGGATGGTGGAAAAAATGAAGAGATGGTTCATTCTTGTGGACTATGAGCCAAATTTTTTGAAGGAGATGCAAGGGTTGAAACAAGTGGAAAAATATGTTAAGGAGTATACAGAATAATTCTATAGAGTCCTAATTAGAACAGGCTATTCTGAGGCCAACAAGGAGAAAGTTGTTCGTTACATAAATGGGTTGAAGTTGAGTATTCAAGAAGATTTGAGTTTGGTGAGGATGACAATGATTAAAGATGCATATCAATTTTCCTTGAAGGTGGAAGAGAAGCTTAATAGTAGGTACGAGAGAAAGAAAATAGGTTGAGTTGGAAAGACTAGTGGACGGTCATATGGAGGTCAAAGTGAAGATCAAAAGAAGACTGAAGGATCCAGTGGCAATTAGAACCACAAGGTAGATAATAGCTACTATCCTCAATATCAAAATAATGGAGACCAAAGATGAAGAGGAAGATCTGGACGAGGACCGAGAAGAGGAGGCTTTCATGGAACCTATTTTCAATGTGGAGGAATTAGAGCCTATGGCTGTCCTCAACATCAAGGGAGGAAAAATAGAAGACCTAAAGGTAATTCCTAAGTTTCCCATGTAGATGAAGATGCTCAATCTTCACATTCTAAATATGTTGAAAGAGGAGAAGTCGTTGTTGTCAAAAGAGAATTGTTGAATGAGGAGAAGGAACCAGATCAAAGAAAGAACCTATTCCACATTGGATGGAAGCGTGAATGAAAAGTTTGTAATGATATCATTGATGGAGGTAGCACTAATAATATTGTTTCAGAGGAAATGGTTACTAAATTATGGTTGGAGAGGAGTGGGCATCCAAAACCATACCAGATCGCATGGTTGTAGAAGGACCATAGGGCATTGGTCAATGAGAAATATATAGTAAAGTTTATTATTGGTAACTATCAGGATGAGGTTTTGTGTGATATCATACCTATGGATATTTGTCACATGTTGTTAGGAAGATCATGGAAGTTTGATTGGAATGTGATGCATGATGGACATGCTAACACCTATTCCTTGACAAAGGATGGCATTTGTCATAAGTTGAAGCCCCTAAAGGAGGTAGAAGAAAAGGTATGCAATAATGCAAGGATTTGTTTGGTTGATGGAAGAAATTTCCTAGAAGCTATGAGACACGAGAATATATGTTTTGCATTGATCCCTATAGTTGATAAAGAAGATACTAATGAGGTACCTATAAAGGCTTTAGATTTGTTGAATGAGTTCCATGATATCTTTTCTGATAATGTACTTGGAGGTTTGCCTATAGTAAGGAATATTAGCCACTAGATGGACCTAATTAAGGTAGCTCATCATATGACTCTAGCAGAGAGTGAAGATTTGAAAAGAAAAGTGTAAGAGTTTTTGTGAAAGGGATTGATCGAAGAGATTTTGAGTCCATGTGCAGTACCTACAGTACTAGCATCAAAGGATGGGGAATGGCGGATGTGTACAGATTCTAGAGCCATAGACAAGACCACCATCAAGTATATATTTCCCTTGCTAAGGATGGATGACATCATGGATTGTTTGAGTGGAGTTGAGTACTTCACAAAGATAGATTTGGAGAGTGGTTATCACCAAATCTAGATTAGAGAAGGAGATGAATGGAAGATAGCACATTCATGTGGCTCATGAACGAGGTATTAAAACAATTTTTTGGGTAAATTTGTCATTGTTTATTTGGATGACATTTTAATTTTTAGCTAGGCATTGGAGGAGAATTTGATGCAAATCAGAAAAGTTTTTGAGAAGCTAAGAGAGGAGAAGTTGTTGATCAATTTGAAGAAGTGTGGTTTTGTGAAGAGAGAGTTGGTGTACGTGGGATTTGTTATCTCAATAGAGGACCTTAAGATGGATCTAGAGAAGGTGAAAGAAATTGTTGAATGACCTACACCAAGGAGTGCTACAGAGGTGAGATATTTCATAGTTTGGAAAGTTTTTGTGGAGAGTTTATAAAAGGTTTTAGAGTATTTGTGCACCTCTAACTAAAACAATGTGAGGGGATATAAAATATTTTAAGTGGACTACAAGAGCAACAAATTTTTTTGATATGTTGAAGAAGAAAGTTACAGATCTAAGCCTATTTTGACACTTCTAGATTTCAAGAAGGTATTTCAAGTAGATTATGATGCTACTGGTAATGCAATTGGAGCTATTTTGAGTCAAGAAGGTAAACCCATTACTTATTTTAGTTTAGGATTTGAAGAAATGGACACTATTTGTTTCCAAAAGAGTTTTTTTTATTTATTGATCATCAATCTTTACAATATTTAAATAGTCAAGGGAAGTTGAATCAAAGACATTTGAAATGGGTTGAATTTTTGCAAAGTTATACATTTGTTGTGAAGTATAGGAGTGGAAGATCTAACAAAGGTGTATATGCCTTAAGTAGGAGGAAAAATTTGTTAAAAAAGTGAAGATTGAAGTTGTTGGGTTCAATGAACTCAAGAGCTTGTATCCTAAAGATCTTGATTTTGTAGAAGCTTGGAGAGCTTGCCTGGAGCCTATCACTTTGGATAGGGTGAGATAGTTGTATTTTACAATCCAATATGGTATGTTGTTTCAAGGGAATCAATTGTTCATTGCAAGGAGTTCCATGAGAGAGAACCTGATCATGGAGAAACACAGTGGAGGATTAGCTAGAAACTTTGGTCATGATAAGACCATTACTATTGTTGGTGAGTGATAATATTGGCCATAGTTGCAACATGATGTGAAGAAGTTTGTGTCGAGTTGTAGAGTATGTCAAATGGAAAAAGGAACAATTGAGAATATTGGATTGTATTAGCCATTACCTGTACTTGAGAGGCCATGGGAGGACATTAGTATGGATTTTGTTCTTGAATTTTTGAGGACACAAAGAGGGAATGATTCCATATTTGTGGTGGTGGATCAATTTTCAAAGATGACACACTTCATTATGTGTCATAAGACTAGTGATGCTATTCATGTTGTAAAATTATTTTTCAGAGAGGTAGTGAGACTACATGGTCTACCCTAGAGCATAGTTTCAAAGCAAGATACCAAGTTTGTTGGGTACTCTGGAGGACATTGTGGAAGAAATTGAAGATTGATTTGAAGTTTAGTTCTGCACACCATCCATAGACAAATGGACAAATAGGGGAGGTGTTCAAATAGGAGTTTGGGTAACCTGTTGAGATGATTAGTAGGAGATAAACCCAAGGGATGGGATTTGATTTACCATAGGCATAATTTTCTCACAAACAAATTGTCAACAAGAGCACTGGTAAATCACCATTCCATATTGTGTATGGAAGTAGCCCAAGAACTACTTCTAAATTGAGAAATATGGATAAGGGAGGGAAGAGTAATGTCGAGGCTGAAGATTTTGTTGAGCACTTGAATAATTTGCTTAAAGAGGTGAAGAAACATAGCAATAAGATGAACTCGCAATATAAGGCTAAGGCATATCAAAAAAGAAGGTATAAGGAGTTCCAAGTAGGATATTTCAAGTCATGATTTCTAGGGATATCAAAAAAGGAGGTATAAGGAGTTCCAAGTCATGGTTCATTTGCAAAAGGATAAGTTTCCAGTTGGTACATACAACAAGTTACAGATGAAGAAGTTTGGACCATGTAAAATCTTGAAGAAACATGATTCAAGAAATGAATATGAGGTAGAGTTACCTAATGAAATTCATATTTCACAGGTATTTTTAATATTTCAGATTTAACAGAATATTATGAAGGAGGAATTGATGAAGAAATAATAGAAGCATAGTGGAATATTGCAGGACCTACTTCAGAAAAGGAGGAGATAGAAGAAATTTTTGGATAGTCGTGTAGGTAGAAGCACAAGAAACGGGTAATATGCAGAGTACATGGTGAAGTGGAGAGGAAGGCATGTTGAAGATTCGTCGTGGTTATCTGAGGCTCAGGTTAACCATCTTGGTTTCTCTCGAACTCCTGAGAAGTGACAGGGTAACTTTTCAAATTACCTCAGGTGTCTGTTATAGGAGCATCTAGGGTGTAAGAGCAATCTTTCATCACCAAAAAAAATGTTGTTTCTTTTCAATAAGGGCTAAATTTGATAAGGTTACTATTTTTAGTAAGTTTGCATTTATGCACAGTTGGGCACAAAATCTTACACAGACCTCCAAAATGGTAAATTGAAGCCAATGGCAAAGAAATCACTTTAATATCATTTTTCATTTAAGAGATATTAAAATTTCAGTTTCCAAAAATCTTGTTAAAATATTTGAAGTCAATTTTGAGACACTTAGAGGCTTTGAATGGGCCTAAAAATTGCCGAAAAATGAAAGTAGTCTACCTTTAGGTACTACTTATTGGGGGTGTGCCTTCTCAAGAGCTTTCTGAAATGTATTATAATAGAAAATCTAATGATTAGATCAAAATTTATAACCCCATGAAGTTGTACTACCAAAATTAATAAAATTTTGAAATATCTACTTGAGGGAGTTACACTTTGCAGAAGATTCTAGGGTGGTTACACCTTCCAAATAAAGTATGTGAGTGGGGGTTATAGTGAAGAGGGAAAAGCAACATAGATGGTGGCTCCAATTTGTAGATTTATGTAATTAGAAAGCCCATGTGATGGCAATTGCAATGTTGTAATTTCATTTTCATTTTAGTGATAATAGAAAATCTTTGCTTCCTTCGTGCATTTTGTTTGTGCAATTCTTTGTTGATGTTGTGAGTTTCATTTTGTAAGGGGAGTACCCTTCATTAGTGATTTTTGATTCAATGGTATATGTTATATTGTTTATTTTATTATTATACTATGTGATTCATGTGTTATTGTTCATTGCATTTAAATTTCCAATAATGTTTGTTGTACCATCAAGTTGTTTTGATGGTGTGTTATAAATTATTTTGTGGAGATGCTTTGTTTAACCATTGAGGTGTTTTTGATGAGGTTTTATTTTGGAATTGTGTTTTTAGCTATGAATTATAGGGTTCATATGTTGTGCTCATATATGTTAGATCATTTTAGTATTTTAGCATTATTGTTATTTATGCATATTATTCCTAGATAATGCTAGTCATAGATTATTTATAATAGATATATGATGACTTAATATTATGCTATGATTTATATAATGTTTGCTAGATTATGGTTCTTTAGCTATTATTATGTTAAGAAGTTCACAATAATTTTGTTTAGTCATCTCAACCTAAATAGTCCTTATGATCCCCTAGTTTAATGATTTGAATTGATGACAATTCTAGAAACCATATGTTGTGAAAACCCATAATATGTGATTAAGTCATTTGCATGTGTTTAAATTATCTTTTGCATTACATTTAATTTTTTTTCAAAATGTATGTTTACTATAGTTATGAAATATTTAATGCATGCATTAAAAATAATTATGTGAATAAATAATTATTGATTTACCTTAAAAATAAAAATGGATAGTGATATGGATTAATAGTTTTTATTACTTGATTTCATTTCGTACCTATTGAAAAATATCAAATGAATTTAATTAGCTCTTATATTTTATTAAATGAGTTGGTTAATTATTATTATGAAAAAAGAAAAATTAAATTATTTTGGAAGCAATTTGCATTTTTCTTATCCAATTCCATCTCTCCCTCTTCTCTTAGAAAATAAAAAAATGAAATACAAATTAAGGAAAATGGTTTTCTTGGAGTAGATTCCGGTGGATCTTGGAGATTGATTGTGGTAAAAAAAATATTGTAAGATTGTGTGTGCATGAAAAGAGCCTCTCCTCTATTGTTTTGCAATTGTGAAGGAATTTATTTTTCTTAATTTCAATTGAATTTAAAATATGTTTCTTTTAGTTTTCATGGCCACATTAGGTGAAGGAATATAGCATTGCTTTTAGAATACATATTTAGCTTCTAGATTTTATATTTTAAAATTAGAAAATATGCATTATGTACTCAAGTTATGACAAAATTTCTTAAATATTAGATTCTTTAAAATTGAAAAGATTGATTTCATAGAAGTGTTGTAGATTTTTAAATTGAAATGGAACTCTTGAAATTTGAAAAAAATTCTTCTATTTTAAAAGTTTAAAAAATTGGGAACTTTGAAGGTATCATGTGACTCCATTAATGATAGCTCTATTTTATTTTTACAGTTATTTAACTCTCTTTGAAGAAAAAATAAAATAAAAAAATTTAGAACTTATATGAATGAATTTTCTTGTAGAATGAGTTATATCCTTAATATTTGAGAATTATGTTTCTTTTGGAATTTCTTATTAAATTTTGTATTGATTTGTGTGTCATGTCTAATTTATAAAATTATTAGACTTCTAGGATAAGAAAGCAGTGAATACCTCCATTCATCACAATACAAAGGGACTACAAGGAAAAGTAGAGTTTAATAAAGTGATATTTAAGAAGACATTGGATTAATTAATTAATAAGAATTTTACATGCTAGGATTGAACACTCTCTTGAAGGTTCGATCTAGTAATGAAGGATGTTTCCAAAATTCTAGGAGTTGGCGAGGTATCATTATGGTGGGGGCATGTGCGGGATCATGGTATGCCAAACAGGCCCTTAAAGTGGCAAAAAATTCCAGAAAAATGGGTGTTAGCAACTTGATGTAAATATTTGAATAAGTTATCTATATTCAAAATATGAAAAGAATTTATAGAAAATTGAATGTAGTTTTCTAAAATACTAGGTTTATTTAAAAATAAATAAAATCTATTTGGTGAAAATTTGAAATTTCAATCTTGATGGTACTTAAATTTCGGGGAAAAAATAAGAAGTAGAGGTGTCTCCGACCCCAACCATAATAAAATGATAATATTTTTTGTAAGATTTTATATATAAAGGAGACTCATGTCAGATGTGATGCATATTTTTTTGTAATTTTTTTTCCAAGTAAATAATTATGAATTTTTTATTACAACTTTTAGAAAATATAAAAACTCATCAATGCACCTTAACTTGGTCAAAATTCATGAAATTTAATTTTTCTTTTTTAATCCTATAGTATGTAAAGCATAGAATGTGCATGTTTTGGATTCAAAAAAATATGATACCGTTTGAAGTTATAGATGTTTTCAATCACCTATCGATTAGGACTTTAGTTAATTTAATAGAAAATGAATAATAATTATTTATTAAATGGGTATGTCGGGGTCATGATGCCAAAAGTGGCAATATTTGTAGGGTATGTGGTTGATGAAATTTTTTTCACCCAAAATTAATGAAATAAAAGGGTTTTAGAGGAGATTCTCGACTTTCCAAAAATATAAATTATGATTTAATTTGAATTTAATAAATAATTATTATTCATTTTCTATTAGAATTATGACTAAAGTCCTTCGATATTGATTGAAAAACATCTATAACTTTCAAAGCGGTATTTTAAATCCAAAACATGCATCACATTCTATGCTTCACATACTATAGGATTAAAAAAAGAAAAATTAAATTTCATGAAGTTTGACCAAGTTAAGGTGGTCAGACAGGATGAGTTTTATATTTTCTAAAAGTTGTAATAAAAATTCATAATTAATTATTTACTTGGAAAAAATTACAAAAAATATGCATCACATCGGACATGAGTCCTCTACTTATATATAAAATCTTACAAAAAAATATTATCATTTTATTATGGTTTGGGGTGAAACAGGACACCTACTTCTTATTTTTTCCACGAAATTTAAGTACTACTGCATTGAAATTTCAAATTTTCACCAAATAGATTTTATTTATTTTTAAATAAACCTAGTATTTTAGAACTACATTCAATTTTCTACAAATTCTATTCTTACATATTTTTGAAATAATATAGATAACATATTCAAATATTCGTCAAAGTTGCCTAACACTCGATTTTTCTAATTTTTGCCACCTTAAGGGCTTGTTTTGCATGCATCACGCATGCCGATTCAAAATTAAATCATAATTTATATTTTTGGAAAGCTGAGAATCTCCTCTAAAACCTTTTTAGTTTCATTAATTTTGGATTAAAAAAAGATGCGACCACATACCCTACAAATATTGCCACTTTTTTGGTAGCACCATGATCCACGCACATACCCTAGTTCTCTATTATATTAGTTCCTAGAGGTGAGTGAGGAGGTTGAATTTTGAAAAACACTAAAAGGGAAAACTAAATCAATAATTAGCCTTATAGACCGAGTTAACACAATACACAAACATAGGAAATAGAAAATAACCTTTCATTCTCAAAGGTAAGGAGATTTTACACAAAGTACACAAACTAAAAAGAGGTGGAAATGGTAGTTTTTATTTACAATGTCATGATCCTATTCATAGTTGCAAAAAAATGTAAAAAATATAAGTATTATGACAAAGAAATAAGAAAAATAACCCTTTTAAAATAAACACATTTAAAATTTGATTTTTATCACTTAGAATGATGTAGGAGAGAGAAATGGGATATGTAAGTGAGGGAAATATTATTTGTAGTCCTACAAGAAACTTGACACATTTGCATATAAAAAATTGATGTTGAAGGTGTAGAAGACATTCCAAACCTATGCCATACTTTTGCATTCATGATTCTAAGGAAGAAGTCTGAAAAACCCTCACAAAATCTGCTAAAAAATATGACCAAGGAAGGCCACCTAGAAAAAGGAATATATACAACATGGCACCACCTTTCCCAAAAAAAACATGCTTAGGATGCATTAAAACCCTTTGAAGAACCCTTGCAATGCAAGACTTGGGCAGTTGTAGGGTCATTAGGCATTGAATGATCTCACATACAAAGGTTAGTGCAGAAATAATATATTGTGTCAATTGGTCATTTATGCTTTCCTTTCCACCTATTTCTCCTTTGTCTCACTTTCATCTAGTATTTATCTTTATTGGGCTTGGCCTCTTGTTTTTCCTTTACTCCTTTAATTTCCTTTGGTTGTGTTCCCTAGGTGCCTTCCAATTTTCATCCTTATTGAAAGTTATAGAGGCATTAGGAACCTATCAAGGTTCCAAAGGTTCTTGAAACCTTTAAGTCCTCTGATAACTCTTAACTTCTTTCCTTCTTTTTTCTTTTACTTGTTGGGATTTGGTGATGAATCTTCTTCATTCTTCCTTAGTTTCCTATGCACACCTCTACCATACCTTAGATTGAATTTTTGGGGCTTGGTAAAAAAATAGGAACCACAAGAGGTTCTTATGGTTCTTGGAAGCAAGGAAAAACTCAATGCTTTTTATATTTGTAATTAGCCTTTTCTCTTTTTTTCCTTCATCCTATCTATCCCAATTTTAAATGACCTTCTTTTATTTGAGTTAGAGGTTGGAGGTTTAACCAGAACTAGGAACCTACCAAGGGTTCCTATCATTCCAAGAACCATAATAAATCTTGACCTTTCCATAGTTTTCTTCCTTCTTTCTATCCTCCTTTAGTTCCTTCATCAACTTATTCTTCTTCGTTGGAGTTAGAGGCTAACTAGGAACCAATAACTTCATCGGAGGCTCCCATAGTTTTCAAAGCCATATATGAATATCTATTCTATCTTCTAATTTTCCCTTAGTTTCTTTTCTCTTCTTTTTCCTTAGGTTCTCCCTCCTTTTATCTTTTACTTACCTTTCTATCCTTTTTTTATGGGTTCACCTAGAACCAAGAACCATAAGGGTTTCCTATAGTTCTAGGAACCATCAAAATCATCAACTATCCCTTTGTACTTCAATCTTACTTTCTTTAGCCCTAGGTTTCCTTCTATATTCTTTTTATTTCTTGTGGGTGGGGTAGGAAGTAGGAACTTTGTCAAAGGTTCCACTACTGAATTTGACTCCATTTTCTAACAAACATTCATTGGTCTTGCAACAAACCTTGTTTGGACAACCGACAGACTAATGAAATAATTTTCGTTGCTAATTTTTCATCGAAATTCAGACGAAGAATTAAACATCGAAATAGCGGCCTAGATTCGTTGGTCGTCGGCATCATAAAATGGCTTTGTTGTTCATCAGAATATCGACGAAAACTCTATGTATCCATCAATGAACTATAACCAAAACACAATTGCAATGGCTCTTCCAAAGCGTCGAAACAACACCAGAAGTTCATCACCATTTCAATGAAATGGGCAAGCAGTTAAGACGAAGCATTCATCGTAGCTATAACAACTTCATCACAGAGACTCTTGGCGATGACCACCGAAGCCAACCCATTGACAAGAGATCAATCATCAGCACAAGATAGAAAACTCACTCCGATAGTCCAT
>VDFB02211090.1:0-11684 GCA_007258455.2 Sequoia sempervirens
TTTTATAATCTCATATCATTACCATTACCATTATCATCTCAATCATTTTATCATCTCATATCATTTCACTACCATTATCATTTATCATTTTATCATTCATTTATCATTTTATCATCTCATACCGTTTCATTACCATTCGCATTTATCATTTTATCATCATTTCATTATCATCATATTACCATTTTACATATCATTTATCTTTTCATCATTATTCATACCACATTCATTATCTATCATGTCACGATGCATTGCATACATTGCAAAATTCATACATAAATTAACATCTCACATATATACATACATCATCACAAAATCATTGCATTCACATCATAATTACTACACCATCCTGCATCATAATGATTAGTCTGCAAACATAGCAAAAAGCATATCAAAATCCATCTCATATCATACATACATACAAGTAATATCCATCTCATATCACAAACACATGAACATATCATCATCAGAAACATCGCCGTTGCATATCATCGCTCATCAAAATAATACAAGTGTCCAATGTCCAATGAAACTAAAAAGTTCAAAGCATAATACATGAGACATGATAAAAACTCAATATACATAATAAATCGGTCCCAAAATGGCTAACTGGCGGATGCCCCTAAAGGAGCTGGTCCGGAAGGAGGTGGCCTACCACTCGTACCTGCATCAGGATCCCGTCGAGGCCCTGTAACCTCCCTACCATGTGTCGATGTCCGTGATCGGGTCCTGGTCCTCCTGTGAGATCTGGGAAATGGCTCTCGCCGCTCGGGAGGGCATAACTCCTCATATCAAACTCCATAGTACTCGGCCTCCCTGGCAGCCTCGAACCCCTCTGCAATGGCCTCTCGTAAGGAGGTACTCTCTACGGTACCCATCAGCCTCTGTGCCACACCCTCGGCCTCCAGTGCTCGCTGTCTAAGGGCATCCCTCTCCGCTATCAACTGTGACACCTGGGAATCCGGGGCAGGTACCTGTGCCTATGCCTATGCCTGTACCTGTGCCTGTGCCTGTGCCTGTGTCTGGGCCTGTGCAAGCTGTGCCTGTAACTGCACTATTATGCTCTGAGCCTGTGCTAACTGACTCTATAGCTGTGCCTGCTGCCCCTGAAAGGTCTGCACCTGACCCTGCAAAGCATCTATCTGTGCCTGCTGAGACGAGGATGTCACCCTAATCACTATCTGAGGCCTACCCCTGGATCTGGTCTGCCGAGGAATTAGTACTCTGCCTAGGCTGTCTAGTCTTTGCTGCCTCTCCTCATCCCCATCATCTCCATCATCTCTGTCGTCTGAGCTGTCCTCCTCCTCCCCATCTCCACTCCTCACTCTCCTCTCCCTCCTCCTCCTCTCCTCCACCCATAGCCTACTCCCCTCCACCCATGGCCTGCTCCCCACTGGCCACACCTCCCTATATCCCTACTCCTGGCTGTGGTGCTACTCTGATCGCCCGTGCCTCATCTGGCACTGTGAACCGTGGAAATGGATGCGTGTGAAAGTACTGGGCATAATCATCTGTCATCCCTGCATCCAATACCTCTGGCCTCTCCGCCCATACCTCAGGCTGTAATGAGGAGTACTCTGTATACGCTGCCTGGTATGGAATGCATGGCCCCCATCCTAAATCCCCCTTGCGCCGCCCATAATGAGCAACACCCTGGGGCATCCCCTGCGTGAATCCAAACTGCCTCAGAACACGTAGTGCCAGAAACCTCTCAATAATAAAGGGCGTCCACCCTATCAGGTATCGTGGTCTGCACACAAAAGGAATCTCTAGGTGATCAGTCGCCCATGCCTCGCAGTCTGTGTAGGGCCTCCATATCACCGCATCAACATCATCCAAAACTCACCACCAGTACTCTACCTTACCCAGCCTCTGCTGGACAACTGCGCCAGAATATGCATACACATACGACCTCCCTGCTGGTCTCGCTCTAGTGTAAAGTGGTCTCGTGACAGCAATGTGCTCCCACGCCCAGATCTGTAACAATGTAACTCCACTCGCCAGGCTCGTCGATCCTCTGTAAACAATCCGATGTAGATCATGGTACATGTCCGCTAGGACACAGCTACCCCAGGCAAATCTCCGTGGCTGAGTGATCATCCACTCCAGCATCCTCCCCCAACCCACGGCGAATCCCTTGGACCGATGGTCTGGTCCAAGGAAACCTCCAACAAATGCAGCCATCACCGCTACCAGAGCAGGATACCTACTGAAATCATCCCAATCTATCCAGTAACCATAAATGCCTGTATCGCCACATATCCGCTGAAGCGCTGCGGTCCCTCCAATCTCCTTGTGGTCATAAACCACAAGGGCACCAACCACCGTAATCCCTAGAATCCGATACACGTCCTCAAGCGTCACACTCATCTCACCTGTTGGCAGGTGGAAGGTGTTATGCTCTGAATGCCATCTCTCGGCCAAGGCCATCAATAGTCCCCTGTTGGCCCGAATGCCTCGCGGCATGGCCAACAACGGTCCCAATCCACAGTTTGCTATCACCTGTAACTCTGGAGGAGTCAACTCTCCTATCCGCTCCCAACATAGTGGGAACCGCTCTCTGATCTGGAGGCTTTTGAAAGCCTCCTATTTTGTTCGACCATCACAACAAATACATCAAATCAGCCTCATATCATATGATCTATCTAGCCAACATAACATATCAATGAACCATATCCAGTGCTACATCAATCTATCAACATGTCAAATCAATCTACTCTATCATCATTTACTATTTGATTTTCTTTTCAGGAAAGCAAATTTATCAACACACATATCATTTTCTATTTGTATTTCACTCATGAATGCAAATTTTTACCTCTATTTTTTACTATTTGTTTTCTATCGCAGAAAGCAAATTTATCAAACATCTACTCTTTGTTTTTCAATCGCGAGAAGCAAAGTTATCAAAATCAAATCACTCAATCAATCATTTTACTCTTTGTTGTTCGTCACAAAGTTATTAGCTATCTACTCTTTGTTTTCTATTTTTGAAAGCAAAGTTATCAGTTCTCTATCAGATTTTCTATCCTATCAGCATGATGGTCCTACAATTTATCTATCTATTGACTAAGGAAGCAATTTTAATCATCATTTTTCATCACACAAGCATTCTGGGGAAAATTTCCTAAATGCGCAACTCTATCGCCCATATGCGCAAAAACCCCATATGCGCTAAAACTTTTCTCGTTTGCGCTAAACTATTTCCTAGATGCGCTAAAAATCCGTATGCGCCACTCTGCCTTTCGGATGTGCTACTCTAACTACCTGATGCGCAACTCTAGCATTTTTGGACCAAACCCTAAATGCGCAGTTCTGTGCCCTAGATGCGCTAAAACACCTACCTAGCCGATTTCGCCCTAGATGCGCAACTCTATCTATCGGATGCGCTAGAGGATCAGTTTTTAGCCTATTCCTAGATGCGCTAGGAAATTTCCTAGATGCGCTAAAAGATTTATCGAATGCGCTAAAAGTATTCCTAGATGCGCTAAAACGTTCAAAAAAATTACAAACCGATTTCAAAATAATTCAAAATTGATCTAAAAAGCCAAATTTGACAACATAGACGGTTCGAATCACTCACCGGTGGTCCGTATGCAGCTGGTCTCTGATATCGTCGCGCTCGCTCGAACCTATGTCTGTGCATGGGGATCACCATCTCACCAAGTCACTCTCGGAGCTCAAATTTTACTGTAGCAGCAGGGTGAAAATGACACTTCATTTTACACCTTTTACCTTATAAGGGTCTTTTTAGGGTGGGCATTAATGGCATTTTCCATTTTTTTCATCCTCTTTTTTTATGGGGCATCGACCACATCATCTATCGGGCGCTAAATCACTGTTCCCCTATCACTATCAATTTCTTCTTCTGTGATTTACCTCCCAAGGGGGCATCATCAACAATCAAAAATCGGAAACATATCAGGGGCAAAATTTTTATTTTTCTTTGAAGCAATGTGTTTCACACATCACTTCAAAGAGGGGCAAAATATATACGCATAAAAATGGTCATGTCTATAATCCTGGATATTAATTAAATATTTATTATTTAATTAATTTTTCTAAAGTCCTCTACATATGATTAAATTGATTTAATTTAATTATATTGTTCATTCATCTTATTCTTCCTTCATAATTAAATAAATTTATTTTATTTAATTATTTTCCTATGTCCACTTAATTAATTAAATAAATACATTCTATTTATTTAAATTAATTATCACGGTTTGAATTTAAAATTAAATCTTTGGATTTAATTAAAATTTAAATATCCCTTTTTTTCTATCTTTTAATTTCTTTCTTCTAATTACCATAAATGTTTCTGATTAATTTTATAAAGTGGGATTTTAATTAAATAAATTTTACTTCACTAAAAGATCTTATGCTTTCTTTCTAAAATCACAATTAGGTATTTTTATTTGATTGTGAAATCTTTTCATATCATAATTAAATATTTTTATTTAATTATGAGATCTTTTTCTTTTTTTCAAAAAAAAACCTAATTAAAGCTTTATTCTTATCACCAACTTTCTTCTGCTTTTAAAAGCTTAATTAAATATTTTATTTAATTAAGAAAAGTTGAATGTCCTCCACAAATAAATAATTGATTTTTTTAATTAATTATTTATCAGCTTTAAATCTTTCTTTTATTCTTATCTTCTTATCTTTTCCTCTTTCATAAAAAATAGAAAAATCTTATTTTTAGGGTTCTTCTATTTTCTCCTTCAGTTTCATCTTTCTTCAACCATTCGATCTGCCAGGAATTATCACAACCGTTAATCGAGACAGCCAATCAAAATCATTTGAAAACTCTATAAATACCTATGTGAATCCAAGCATTGATAATAGGCAATTAATTAGAGTTCATGCATTTAGTTTATTTAGTTCATTTTAATTTCATAGCATCATGTTTACTTCAAGTTTATTATTTCAAATCAACATCATAGCTTAATCATGCATCTACATCATAGAAAAATCTCGTTCTTTAGAAAGATCGTTTGTTGAGCCTAGCCTACAATCTGAGAACACAAGGCTAGAATCTACAAAAACACTAAAGATAGAAGACAATAGGACGACAATGGAAGCAGGATACTGAGTTTGCACTTCTATACTCTTTTATATTCTGTTTTGATATAATGTCCTATTGGTGTGTTTTGAATACTTGTTTCAATTCATTTACACATCTAATTTTCATACAACACAATACTATTCTTAATTTCAGTGCATTAAATGTTGGATTAAATGGACTAATGAATTGTATCGGTTGTATTTGTGTGAGATTGGTCGCTTGGATGCAAAAATGTGGTGCAAAGTGAGGCGGATTATGTGGTTCAATGGTTGAGAGATAGATAGCTGGTATGTTATTCTAGTACTGGACTCCTTGTCTATAGATCTGTGCAGCCCGAGGTTCATTCAACCCAGGATTTTATATCTATTTTGCTAGAGTTACTTGAGTCTGGCCAGGTAGGAGCTAGGTATCACTAAACGCTTCACCATTTGACAATGCTCAATTTAGGACTTAATTAAGATCATGAGTGTTGGGAAAAATTAAATAATAAATATTTAAAAGTGAATAAATAACTTATGGATATAAGTCAATAAAATTCCTAAATCATAACGTGGGTAGCCACTTATTAAAATAACAAATTTAAAGACAAGGAATAAATAAACACTCAAATTCATGAATATTGCTGACAAAAGAAAATAGATGGGCTGGGAAAAAAAAAAATGAGAAGAAGATATAAAAAAAAAAACCATAAAATGAAATGTCTTTCACTAAAATCAACATTTAAAAGGAGGCGTATAAACCAAGATTCTCATTGAATTAAAAGAATAAAATAATGCTTACCATCGAGCAAATAGGGAAAGGAAAAGAGGACGCAGGAAAATGAAGGAGAAGCTTTCATGGGAGAAGTAGGCAGCTAAGACAGCACCAGAGGCAGAAATCTCGACCAAGGAGGAAGAAGCTTGGAGAGGAGGAGGACAACAAAAGCACTGGCAACCCCTGCAGCAGCCGCCAATGGCAGGAAAGAACTTTGACCAGCTCGCCATGGAGAAACTTGCCCCTCTCTTCTTAAATCGACTAGCAGAGGTCTCATTGGAGAAGAAAAAAAAATGGTGGGAAGATAAAAGAAAGAAGAGTGTGGTTGTTCAAGGGTTTGGACGGGTCTGAAGAGGAAACCAGAGCTGGACGGCTAGGGCATTCTTCTTTGCTTCTTCAAGTCATCACATCTCAGATTTTATCTTCCTTTATTTTCTTTGTAATTAATCTTCTATAATACAGTAACCTTAATGTTAAACCATCTTGGCCTTAGACTCTTTAATTTCTTTAAACTTCAGGAAATGGTCTTTAATGGCACCTCTTTTAGAGTTTTGTTTGAACAATTATTAGACAATAGAATTTCTTGGTTTACAATAGCAAATAATCTGCAGGAGTAAGGACCTAATCTGAGACTTAGCTTTGCTAGGTTGCACATTCACAGCTGAAACGTAATGCAATATAAAATGTGGAAATGGGGTGCTATGGACTGCTGAGCTTTAGAGTGGGTTTTCTTTTTTCTAGCAAAATATTAGGCTGATGTTCCCTTCCTTAGCCTTGCATCTTGTGTAGTCACTAAAGAATTGACACTAAATTTTCCGCTCTCTCATTGCTCATACCCTTTCCTGGCATGCTGATTCTTTCACCCGTTTTCAAGATTTAAAATTAATTTTCTGCTCTCATTGTTCATACCCTTGCCTGGCATGCTGATTCTTTCACCCGTTTTTAAGATTTAAAATAAATTTTCTGCTCTCTCATTGCTCATACCCTTGCCTGGCATGCTGATTCTTTCACCCGTTTTCAAGATTTAAAATAAAGTAGAAGTAAATTCTTACACCTGCAAGAACATAAATCTATAAATGTTTATGGCAGCACTAGTACAATAGATCAATGAGATTCTTTTTGATTTTTTTCGCTGCTGAGATAGGAAAATGTGGACTAAACAATTAAGCCATAGTTTTACATTTATATACATTTACAAGGTTGCCTTATAACTAATACAAAAATTAAGCATAATAGAGAAAGGATAAGTTTAAGTTCTTATTATAATCCTTGTGGTTGAAGGTTTTGTTTTTTTTTAAATTGGGTGATGTTCAACTTCGTGAGTTTTGTTGGAGTTGATGAAACTAGTAGGACATCAAATGAGTTGACATGGATGGAGTGTAGAGTTTATACATCTGATTTGAAAGCATGAAGCAAAATAACATGCTAGTGTAGTTTGGATAAAGGAAGAAATATGCCTTTACAAGTGTCTATATATGTCACATTTATATATATAAGGAAGGATAATTAATATCTTGCTCTTAGGTAGATTTGGGGAAGGGAATCAGTTATTTATGCTTAATTAGATTACTGTCCCCTAAGTGGAAATAATTGCTCGCCTAATAACCCTAGGTGCTGGTGTGATGACAATAATCATTGGAGCAGTTGTGGCAACTCTTTTGAGTAGGATTTAATATATGCTAATTAAGTTCCGTCCACTAGGTGGTTTAGACTCATAGGAATATGACATCTACCGTGGAACAATATTCAGTTCTAAACTACATTGAACAACTCAATAAATCACCCTCGAACAAAGCTTTCTATAGTTTATTAAAAGGACTGTTTGCTTACCAACAATGCTGGTCAATTTGTGCAAATAAACAAAAATGCTAGATCTTGGCTTGAGGAAAAATATGCCCTATACCAGTGTTTTGTTGATTGACAAGGCAGTCTTTTCAATTAAATGAATACTCTAATGGCTTATGAGAATGCAGCCCTTACAAGTTCACATCTTAACTTTCTCCTTAAGGATAGTAAGAAGTAGCTATAATGGGATGAGGAGTCACCTTACCCTCTATTGCAAGGAGTCTAAGAGTATGTATTGCTCATAGAAAAATAACTAGTAATGCCATACATGGCTGCGACTAAGATAGGAATCTACCAAGCTTGAGTTGGGATCCTACTTCAAGTCCAACGCTAAGGACTAGTACTTGCTTGAGATGGACAGTAGTCCAGGAGTAGTACTAGGCTTGAGATGGACGAAGGACTAGGAGTAGCATATGCTTGAGATGGACAATACTCTAGGGGCGGTGCTAGCTCGAGATGGATGAGGTCTAGGGGCGACACTAAGCTCAGGATGGACAATAGTCTAGGGGCAGCACTAAGCTCGAGATGGACAATAGTCTAGAAGCAATGCTGAGCTCGAGATGGTCATTAGTCTGGGAGCTTTCCACCAGTGATGGTTACCCTTGGTTGCTCACCTGATTAGATGGACAGATGGGAGGTGGATTCCCAACCAGCTCAAGTAGATAAGACTGACTTCCTGTGAATCCTTATAGTCATTGAAATGGGATTATAAGCTTACCATAGTTGGGTGCGCATTTGGAAGAGGGTCACTAGAAAAGCATTTTTGGATCATAGTGTACAGGTTGGATTGACAACTCTCTCTCTCTCTCTCGTGATGGGCCACATAATCCACTTGGAGGGGTGGATAGGGTTTGAATCCACATTGGTTGGGATCGGTTTGCACCCCCACTATGATAGAATCAAGCAGGGTCTTGAAGATAAAACCATACACCATCATGAAGGTATGTGCAATCTAGTTAGTAGCATCTTTTATCTAAGGCAGCAAGTTGTGCTAATAGATATTATGTAATTGACATGCTGATATACTACTTAAGTTGATCTCCATTAACATTTATATGTTCTAACTTCTTTGTATTCCTTTTTGTATGGTGTTGAAAAAAAAAATGTGCAGAAATTTCTCCTCTTCATTGGGGTGGTTTTTACATTGGTATCAGAGCTTAGAATTCGACACTAGGGCCTAGGTGCTCTCTCTCTCTTTTGTTGTACTGATATGACTATTTGGTAATGATAGTCATGGGTCGAGGGAAGCAAGGAAAGGGGAAGAAGAAGGCCTCGAGGAAACATCCCCAACGAAATAACCCAGAAGGATCCAAGACCACTATTATCACACAGCCAAAAACTGAAATCGAAACCAAA
The DNA here is from genome assembly GCA_007258455.2 of Sequoia sempervirens. Classification (NCBI taxonomy): domain Eukaryota; kingdom Viridiplantae; phylum Streptophyta; class Pinopsida; order Cupressales; family Cupressaceae; genus Sequoia; species Sequoia sempervirens. Next base: position 9,020 of record VDFB02211090.1, read on the forward strand.
ATCATGTCTGACACAGAGCCATTGGCAAAGACTATTAAGCGACTGAAAATCCAGAAGGGAAAGCAAATGGCCAAACTAGATGAAAGTCATGAACTGCCCATGGGATGCCCTCAACCAAAGCCAAAAACCAAACCCTCCGCTATTAGGGACTTCCCTTTTGGTTGTGGACGCAATGCTCCAATCCTCTCTAAGGAAGCAATTGCAAAATACCACCGTGTTCATGCCAATATGTATGTAACTATGGGGACCTCCGATGAGGAAGAACCCGAAGAGGAGGCACCTACTTTGTAATTGAAACTATGTACAAGACGATGAACTAGTACTAAATAAACATCATCTCACTTTTTGTAAAAGTTTCCAACTATTAATGATATATATATAGACTTATATATGCTTAATTATCAAGGTGTTATGATGAATGAGAATGGAATATTTAAGGATGTGAATCTTAGGCTGAGTATGAATTTCTCCTTGATTCTAGGATAAGATTTATACAAAATAACAAAGAAACTTAAATAACACTCTCCTTTCTTTTGCAGAACTAAACAAATTCAATGAAGAGAACTTTGAGGAGGGGAACAAGTCCTAGCCTTGCCGAAATGCTACGTGCAAGTAGGGGTGCGTCGTCTCCACCTCCTACCATACCTGAAGAGTTACAAGCTGAATTAAATGCACTTCGTGCAAAAATAGCATCACAAGAGCAGCTAATCGAGGAACTAAAGAGGCAAAAGGAGCAAGGCACTAACCACAACACTGGCCTAGGAACTAATCACAACACTGGCATTGGAACTGAAGAGTCAGATAGGGAGCACAATGGGAATACAAGTCAAGAACATGAGAGCAGCTCCAGAATTCCCACCTACAGTCACTATCGATCAGAGTCACAATGAGGAGTGGGAAAGGACCCATTGATTCGAGAATTGAAAAAAGTGCAAGCCCCTAAGTTTGATGGGACTGGAGGTGGGGATGTCGCTGAAGCATGGCTCATTGGAATGAAAAAGTATTTTGGGTTGATAGAATTAAGTTCCAACACTAAGGCTAGGATTGCCATTTATCACCTAGAAGGAGAAGCCTCGCTTTGGTGGGAACATTTAGCGGAAATAAAAAATTATGATATCAATCAACTAACTTGGGACAAGTTCACCAAGCGGTTTCGCAAGGAGTACCTTTCTGCTCATCATAGAGACCAAAAGATGACTGAATTCCATTCACTGGGCCAAGGGGGAATGACGGTAGCCGAGTATAAGTCCAAATTCATGAGCTTACTCCGTCATGTGCCTTATATGAAGGAAGAAGAGGATTGGGTGAACAAGTTTATCTTGGGATTGAATAAGAATATTCTATATCCAACCAAGCTCACTCGACCTAAAAGCTTAAACCAGGCAGTGGAGGTAGCTTTGGTTGCTGAAGAAAAGCATAAGAGCAAGCAGGAACGAAAACAAAAGCCATATACCTCCAACCACTCCGATAATAAGCAAAGGGGTAATCAAGAAGCTAAATCTAAAGGAAAGGCTTCTCAACAAAATAAGAGGGGCCGAAATTTCAGGGAGAATCATGGGTCAAAGTCAAAAGGATAAAGGAGACAAAAGGAAAAAACCATTTAGGCATGAGGCACAAGGTAATTCCAAGAGAGGCAAGGAAGACCGAAAAGGACCAATGAGTGGATGTTGAACATGCGGAGGTGATCATTATATGAGCAAGTTTCCCAAGAATCCAAACAAAACCACCAAACCCACTGCCCGAATTTATGCAGCCGTGGATAATCGTCAAGCGGATCAGCAAGCTCCATTGATAGAACTTCAAGGTACACTTTTCAGCCAACCCATTTCTATTTCGGCAGATTTAGGAGCCACAGATAGTTTTATTTCCTCCCATGCTATTCAAAAATGTGAAATTAATCATAAGAGTCTTAGTAGAGAGGAGATGGAGGTTGAGTTTGGGTCGGGTAAGACACAAAAGATCAAATCTTCCCTGCAAGGAGCTGAGATCGACCTAGGGATTATAAGGACCAAGGTGGATCTATGGGTCACTCCGTTAGGATCTTATGATTTAATCCTTGGGATGGATTGGTTCCAAAAGCACCAGGCCAAGTTGGATTGCTACAACAAAAAGATCGAATGTCTAGATGACCAAGGGAGGTCAGTGGTTCTTTAGGGGATTATGAGACATATGGTGGTAAGAATGATCTCTGCCATGCAAGTAAAAAGGGCAGTGAGAAAGGGGAGTAAAATCTATCTAGTAAAGGTAAAAGAGGGTAATGATGATCCCACATCTAGCATTGAAGACCACCCAATTCTCCAAGAGTACCGTGATGTCTTTCCTGAAGAATTTCTAGGGTTACCTCCTAAGCGACGGATGGACTTCACAATAGATCTAGTTCTAGGGGCTGAGCCTATCTCAAAAGCCCCCTATAGAATGAACACTGCTGAATTACAAGAGCTTAAAATGCAGTTGCAAGATCTAATGGAGAAAGGCTTGATATGACCTAGTGTGTCTCCTTGGGGAGCTCTAGTGTTGTTCATTAAGAAGAAGGATGGAACACTGAGGTTGTGCATCGATTACCGGATGTTGAACAAGGTAACCATTCAAAATAGATATCCCCTACCTAGAATTGATGACTTGTTTGATCAAATGAAGGGAGCTGCAATATTCTCTAAGATAGATT
>VDFB02211091.1:0-13586 GCA_007258455.2 Sequoia sempervirens
CTTCTCTCCTTGCATTTTTTTTGATATTTGTCAAATTTCATCCTCCATGCCAATTGCAAGAATACAGGAGTCTTTACAAATGCATTGTCATCTAAGAACTCCTTGCAAGCCTCCATTCTTGCATCCTGCACACTCTTACCCTTCATATCCAAATTGGATAGAACCAATTCAGCTGACCTAGGAGGGGATGACATACCAACCTGCATGTCTTGATTAGTAACAATAATTTCATCTATGAGATCCTCAAGTAGGTGATCAGTTCTTTGCCTCTTAGGGCTTGGCTCAGGTGGTGGTGACGGGGGATTGCGCTCTGGTGAAGATTTTAATTCAATGATTTTGATAGCCCCAGGTACTTTGAATTTTGGGCTTGGTGGTGAAGAGAGCCTTCATTATTTTCTTCCTTGCCACTCCTATAGATGGGCCGCCTTTCTGTAGGCTGAAATACTAACCTTGTTTCAATTAGCATATCACTTTGTCCTTGCATATCCAGACTTAGCCTTAAATTTATCTTTTTGGTTGTCAAGGTGTCCATTATCTCATTGAAATTCTTTATTAAAAAATCAATTCTCTTGTGGTATGGAGTGAATTCCATCAATGGATGATATGTCAGATCCATTTCATGCACAATATCCAGTAGCTTACTATAAGCTATCCACTTTTTCTTATTCAATTCCTGTCTATTTAAATCAAATTCATTCCTGATCGGGTCCTCAGAGAAATTGAACTCATGTGTAAATTTTCCACCTTTTATTCTTTGTCTGAAAAGAGCAAAAGGAAACCTTGGAGAATCATGTTGTCACCTTGGACCAAATCTCAAATGGTAATCAACAAAGAATTTGTCAAAATGTGTCCAACCTCCTTTGAAAATGTAAAAATTAGGACACTCTTTGGCGTATAATCGAGGGAATAATGTTCCCTTCACTTCTGATTAGGTTATCTTCATGGAGAATACACCCATCACATACATAACTGCAAACCCTAGTATTGGTGGCACATTGTATGGCATTATGTGAGGGTTCCTTGAAATCCCATATATTCGGGACAATCTTGATAGATATGGGATAATATCACCCCAGTTATGTAAAACCATCAATTCTGGTTTCCTCTCCTTCGGCCTAAGGAAATCATGCAGTTCCTAAGGGATCCTAGGTACATTTACCATCAATCTAGCCCTCAATCTTGCAACAAAACAATTATCAAATTGCACATAACTGGTGCTTTCCTTATTACAGGACAAATCTGCAGCCCATATCTGTACTAGCAATCTTTCTCCATTAACTGATTGTTTTAAGTTCATCTTCTCAGCAAAGAAATCAACATTCCTAAACAAGAACATATGCATCAACATGGAATCCAAATGAATTGAGTACCAATATCACCATTCTGTAGCTTCGACAGTCCTTCATCTATCCTCTCCACCAAAAAAGAAGCAAAGTCATATGTTATAGAGAAGTTAGGGTGTTGTATTTGCACCCCCATGAACATGTATGCAATCAACATTACTACACCAGGGCTGAAACCCAAAATCTGACATAGTGAATAGAAAGTAGCCAGGAAAGGCTTTCCAAAACAATTCAATTTGAAGGGTTCCTAGTCACTAGGGCTGATGTGAAATTGTGAACCCCCTGCATTAACTAGATGAGGTAGAGCAACAACCCTAAAGAGATTTCAATTTTGTATACTGCTTCATTTCTTGAGATTAATAGGAACCAAGTCATCCACTTGGCTCACTCAAATCAAAAGTACGTTGGATAACATCTTTGTTAATTTCTAATAGAACCCCTCCATCATTATCTCTGATTACCCGTGTGATAGGGTCATATCTTTTGGCCATTGCTCTAAGTAAGTCCACATCAAGGAACACATTTGGAACAACTAGCTTTCCCATGTCATACATCCATCCATTTGAAAAAGGATGAGGCAAATTCCTCTGTCTATACCATAATCTAAACATTTCTAAGCCTGTGAGTAGAACCCTAGCATCAATAATGTTGGAATTATTACACACCAACCCCTCCCCTAGGATTTTCCCTCGCATCAACACCAAACCTTTCCTTCTCTCATTTTTTGATAATGGAAATTGATCTAGGAAATCATCGTACAAGTTTCTTTTCAAATACTCAATGTGGCCAGAGTGTTGCTTGGTTGGCGCCATTTTAGACAAACTAGGGCCTCACTACAATGTTACACTTCAAGTGACTATGACTAAGCAGAGATAGGAAATTATAGAGTAAAAATACCGCAATTCCTCACAATTTATGATTAAACAATAGCCCTAACAAAATATTTTAATGAAGTCAGTGACAATTGTAGCAAACCCCCCCCTTTTCCAAATTTAGGTGCAGAATGACTGGGAAACAAAGAAAATTAACTCACGGATTTTTTCGCACAAACTCCAATTTCTGGTTGTAGCTACTCGCAATTTCACCTTTGGCTCTGAAACCGTTTTCACGAAATACTTGGATGCTTTGTGATACAAATGAGATGAGTAAATTGATTTTATGTCGATCAAATCTTGCCAGTAGATGTCTCATCCGCCATTAAAACCCACTCGCAGGCTGCACAAAGGGCTCCAACCATAATTTGATACATATTTAAATTTGAGTCGTTGATCCTTCAGTTTGATCAATTCATCGACGACCATCTTCAAAACAAGCTGACATAATAGCCAACACAGCAATAAAGGGGCCCACTATGTCATACGCCACGAAGGAATGCCATGTGGTGGTTGCCCGCGATATCACAATCCTTTGATTTACCATCGCAGGATGGCAGGCACCGCCAATCTTTTTACCATAAATCCTACTCTTTAAAAAATGGTCGTTGTCCTTTTCCTTTAACTGTCGAGCATCTTTTCCCTTAAAATCATAACATCTGCGTTGAAATAAAACACGTGAATCTTACAAGCACATTAGTAATCCACCCCGCAATACATTTAAAACCGGCGAATGCTTTCTTCACTCCTTAGGCTTCATTTGATGAGAAACGTGGCAGGCACCCGTGACATCGCGATCCCAAAATTCCTAATCGCGGGATGGCAGGCACCGTCAATCTTGAAGAGACAACTCATTAATGGTCACATAGATTTCATCCTTTAGGAAGGGCACGTGGCACCCACCTGTGATATCGCGATCCCTCTAATCCCCGATCGCGAGATAGCGGGCGTCGTTAATCATTTGTTCTTTGTTAGGGTTGGGATAAGAATTTAACGGGGCCAATCGAGACTTAGGAAATAAAACCCTGCGGAGGAAATAAAGTATTAAAATCAAAGTTGGGTTTTAATTTTAATCCAGTGACATAAGCCTAAGCCATTAAATCCAGTGGTCATGTCGCCGATGGCTTAGCCAAAGCCTTTCATTAAATACTAACCGTGTAATGTGTAGGTTTTCCAGATTCGAAGATATGGGATAAGATCTCGATTGTACCCTGCCAACTCGCAGACCTAAGGTGTCGCCCTGTTAGTTGGTGTGAGGTTAGCAAAAGGTAGATGTATGTCCTGTATGGAATGTGGGGCCCAATCTCCACTATTGAGCTCATAACCTGTGGTTTTAAATCGATAACTAAGATCAAAAGCTAATGTAAATCTCTGCTGTTCCCTGCTAGCTCGTAGGAGGAAGATGAAGGTTGGTGAAGCATTAATGAATTATTCCTTGCTTGTGTAGTCACATCAATCTCAATCTGTGTGAAGATGTTGTTGTTGGAAATCATGAAGGGTGATCTTTGGATTCTCATCCAGCTCTAGTTAAACGGTGACAGTACATACGCCGCCAAATTGTCATGTTTGCACATGCATATTTACTAAGCATTGATGAAGGTTGCCATTACCTCGCACAATAAATACAAGAGGAATTAATTGCTAATAGTGTCATTCTTGTAGCAGTTAGAGCACTTTGTGGGCTGAGTCTAATCAAGTTTGAGTGCTTGTCTGAGAAGAGAAAATGAGCAAGTTAGTAAGGAGGTCTGTTCGTTTGAGCTCACAAAAGCTCGGTCCTGCTATTCAGGAAGGTGCTTTGGTTGAGCAACAACGTCCTGGAATTGAAACCTTCTACTCTTTTGGTTGCAGTAGAAGGTTGGAATTCCAGGACATTGCTACTCAACTGGTAGATGATAAAGGCAAGTAGTCAGTATGCTTTGGATGCGGCCAACACTCGCCCATTGACCTTACGAGCAACACTTCTGATGATGTAACCGAGACCAACTCGGACTACTATCGGTATTTAAGTTGCTTCAATCATGGTATGCCCACTGATGAGGAAATGATATTTGTGGGCACATCAACTGTTAAAACCCCAAGTGGATGGACTAGAACCGTATTGGGCAAGGACAAGAAAGAAGAGGAGGTTGAGGGTCTACCGTATTGGGCAACAACTAGAAGCGGGCATGTATACAAGGGTCTGAGTGTTGGTAAGGGTAGGGTGGCGGGTAAATAAGAAGTTGTTATGGTGCCTTCGTGGCAATTTGGTTGCCTAGTTTTTTTGCATGGATAGCGACAAGGGGATTTTGATGATAATTTGTGTTCCCTATTCTTTTACGCTACCCCAATTCATGCACTATATATTTTTTGTAGATTCAACGTGTGGGAAGTTTTGTAATGAAAGTCAAATGCAATGGAGATTTTGTTCAAATGAAAATTTGTGGTGAAATTACATTTGAGCCCGAAGCTTGTTGCTCTCTTGTCATATAAAAGCGAATTCAAGGCTCATTTGTAGGGAGAGAACTGATGAAAGCTCTAGCTAGGTTTTGAGTTGAATATATGGGTAGAAAGATATCTGTCCTCTGATGAGGAAGTGATATATGTGGTGCCATTGGATGTTAAAACCCCAAGCAGACGGAATAGAATAGATAGCCTGTTTTGAGTTTTGGATGAATATATGCAAATTATCTTAAATTATATTAGATATGACTTATACGCTGAATAAACATTATAATTCTAACATATTTTCTCTCCTTATGTGGATTTGAGTGAATTTTGAATGAAATGTTAATGAAGTTGTCATTCTTCTTTTGAGAATTTGTTCAATTGTGTGTCTATGTTTTTCTTTGATTCAAGAAAATCAATTAAATGCTTAAATGGAGTCATAAGTTTACAATTATTTACAAAGGATTTGATAAGTAGTAATATATCAGAGAATTGAGCTCCATAATGCAAGGTATTATATGAGTAGTCTCATTTGTAGGGAGAGAATTGATGAAAGCTCTAGCTAGGTTTTCAGTTGAATAAATGGGTAGAAATATATATGTCCTCTGATAAGGAAGTGATAGCTGTGGTGCCATTGGCTGTTAAAACCCCAAGTGGACGGAATAGAATAGATAGCCTGTTTTGAGTTTTGGATGAATATATGCAAATTATCTTAAATTGTATGCAGATATGACTTATAAGCATGAATAAATGTATAATTCTAACATATTTTCTCTCCTTATGTGGATTTGAGTGAATTTTGAATGAAATGTTAATGATGTTGTCATTCTTCTTTTGAGAATTTGTTCAATTGTGTGTCTATGTTTTTGCTTTGATTCAAGAAAATCAATTAAATGCTTAAATGGAGTCATAAGTTTACAATTATTTACAAAGGATTTGATAAGTAGTAATATATCAGAGAATTGAGCTCCATAATGCAAGGTATTATATGAGTAGTCTATTCTATTAAATTCTTGGGTCATTTCTGCTAACAGTAAATGGGTAACTAAATATTTAACTACGAAGAATAAAAGAATAATATGTAAATGGGTCACTCACTCCCTCTATCTCTCTCCCCTTAACCCTAAACCCTTAACCCTTAAACTCTAAACCCTTAATATTAGGTGTGTATTAAAAACATTATAAAAGTATAAATTTTTGGAGTTCTATTAGGAATTGAATGATAAATGACGATGAATGGGAAAATCTAAGGCACTTTAATATTTTCAACTAAAAAGTTAAGAGTTCAATTAGGATGAGTGTTCACTTAGGGTTAGGTTTAGGGTTCAATTAATGTTCAATTTGGGTTAGGATTGAGGATGAGGTTGGGGTTTAATTAAGGTTATGAATTCAATAAGAGTTCAAATAGGGTCAAGGTTAAGATTAGGGTTGGGGTTAAGTTTCAATTAGGATAAGAATTAGTGTTAGGGTTAGGATTAGAGTTCAAATATAGTTCAAAGTTAGGGTTATGGTACAATTAGGACTACTGTTCAATAAGTATTCCATTAGGGTTATGATTAGAGTTATGAATCTACAATTAGGGTTCAATTAATGTTCACTTAGGGTTTCTTTCTTGGGAGAAGTTTATTGTATGGTAAGTGTATTTTATAAAATTAATATGTCAAGAATTAGTTGTAGATAATACTACATGTGATTTTTCATATGGTATTAAATTGTAGATTAAAATTAATAATAGATTTCCTTCCTTCTTTTATCTCTCCTATAGATAGAGGTAGAGATGAATATAGGAGATGAGAGGCAAAGGGGATAAAAATAGATAGAGATATAGAGAGAGATAGAGGGAGAAATAAATATATAGAGATGGGAGATGGGGGATATATATATATATATATATATATATATATATATATATATATATATATATATATATATATATATATATATAAAGAGAGAGATAGAGATGTAGAGATAAGAGATATAAGGAGATATGGGGAAGAGAGGATAGATGGAGAAAGATATTAATATTTTATTTTTGAAAATATGTAATTTTTTAAGCAAATTTCCTATATATTTGGTATTAAGATTTTTGCATCTTTTTGTAAATTCAATATTTAATACAAATAAAATATGGTTAATAGATTTGAAATTCCAACTAGCATGCCTGTAATTAAATTAATGTATATTTAAAACAGCATGAGGAGTTATCTTTATTGAGACACCTATTGACTTGAGAAAAATGCTTACATTTTGATGAATATGTATTTGAAAAGCAATCCATTTGATTTCATTATTTTTTTTGTCATTATTTATTTCAATTTCCATATATAAAGGTACACATTCAATTTTGAAATCATATCAACTTGTCTATAACAACAATCCAAAGCCAAGAGCGATAAAATTTAAAACCAAAAATGTTCATCAATCATTAGATTTAGTATTGACAAGCATCAAAGAAGTATATCATGAATGAGGGAATGGCATTAACTAACAGATATATCTATTGAAAATGGCCTTTTGTATAATGTGCTTGAAAAAGTTAAACATCATCTTGTTTTTCATGCTTCAAAATGTTCAATTCTTTTGTTGTTACACCCATAATTTCTTCTGCCACTTCTTCAAAAGTTGTAATCCAAGTGAATGAAGTATGATCTTCCACTTTGCATTGAAGTATATATTTATAATCACATTCAAGGAAAGTTTTATCACATCTTCCACAATACCACTGACCATTTTCATTAGTGTTTACCTTCTTCTTGCAGTGCCTATCTCCAATTTTCAAGGGGCATGTTGTATAAAATTTTTTTTCTATCTTAATGAAAGATAAGGTAGCTTTTATCACTATCCAATAAGGTTTACCAAAGTTGGCAAGGTCTTGATCTTGTATTTGTGAGATACTAGGGTTAGGAACAAATAGGGTTAGGGTTGGGGTTCAATTACGACTAGAGTTTAATTAGGGTTAGATTTCAATCAGGGCTAGAGTTTAATTAGGGTTAGGGTTCAATTAGGGTTAGGGTTAAGGTTATGGTTTGGGCTAAATCGGGGTTAAGGTTGAATTAGGATAAGTGTTCACTTAGGGTTGTTGTTAGGCTTAAGATTGGGCTTAAGATTTACTTATATAGTATTTTGGATAATAGAAACAATTTTGATTGATTTAATATTTTTTAAATTCATTATTGAATTTAAATCTTATAATTTATTCTCTAAATTAATTATAGAAACAATATATGAGAATTTATTCTATTGATTTTGAGGGGTGAAAGTGTGGCTACATAGGGTTTCTATACACTTAGTATTTGTAGGAGAATGGTATCTCTATTTTGAATTATTCTAAACCTTGTTTTATAGTGAACATTCAACATTTGTTATACTCTATAATTTAATTTAGTTTATATATTATTACTTTCTCTATAGAGTATTGCTTAAGATTTGGGGACATAATAGAACCTTGTTTTTTTTTAAAGACTAGAAATGAATTTGCTTATAGAAACCATGAAAATAAAAGTGAAAATAAAAATTGCTTATAGTAAAATGGCCAATCATGTGCCAAAATGAAAAGAACCATTTGTTGTTACTCTAATATTTCAACCACATACTAAATTACAAAGTGCATTTTATAAATGTATCATGCAAAGAGCACAATATTGGGAATCAATGTGAATGATTCTCATCAAGAAATTAGACAAGCTTTGAGATTGAAGGACCCAAGCTCTTTGTAGGTTTTCAGTGAAGATTTAATTAGCCACTAATGGGAACAATAAGAAAATAGATAAATGTGAAAATAAATCCTAATCTCTAAGAGTGTTGTGCTAAGAATTACATACACATCTCATAAATTTCAATAGAGACATGAGACACATTTATAGAAATAAAGGAAAGAAATAGCTATTTAGATGGTTATTAATCTACAAAAGATTAGGACCTACGTACTTCAAGAGATTAATAAAAATAAGTTTTTATTTATAATTTTTAAATTTGATAATTTTGAAATTATCATAGATGTAAAATAAAGATAAAATATGTTTCAACAAAACAAATAAAAATGACAAACAAATAATGTGGTTAATCAAGAATAACATGATATTGCAAAAAATATAATAAATAAAAGGAATATGCATTTATTGCATAAGTACATCAAAAGGTAGTATATTTTATAAAAAAATAAAATGTTGGAAATGACTAAAATTATTAAAAGCATTAGAAACAACAGAAAAAGAGGCACTTTAAGCTCCATAAAGGTATGCAATGACATGAGTGCTTATAGAGAAAACAGGATATACTTAGAGGATTTTAAAAAATGAAAAGTTTCAAAAGATAGAATGAGATAAAGTATATGAAATTAATCATATTAATTTCATAGTTAAAAAGATAATTCTATGGATCTTTAAATATACATATATAATAATCTTTAAATCTTTATTTAAAAAAATATATATTATGTTTTATAAACTTATACATTAAATTTTTTAATATTTAAGTTATACTAAAATCTAAGATGTTCAATATTCATTATTATTTTTAAATTATAATATTGATTAAAGATATATAATTATATTTATAAGATTTAAAATCAATAATGAACTTAGAAAATATTAAATCAATCAAAATTGTTTCTATTATCCAAAATACTATATAAGTAAATTATAAACTATTATAATATAATATTTCAATTTTAAATTTCAAATGTTAAATAATTCTAATGTTAAATTTTTATAATTATAAGCTTACCTTTTAATGATGTTAGTAAGTGTTGACGTGTGTCTTAGCACAACAACATGCAAACAAAATATTGCTACTTTGCTTCTCCTGAAAGAGAAAGACAACACATGGATGCCTTAGCTCCCAAGGTCTTTGTAGTTGGGTCTCAATTGTGCTGATGTCCCTCAGCGGTCATTCGTTTGAAGTCTCCTCGATTTCCTCTTGTTCTCATCGAGCTCCTATTGCTTCAGCGTGACCTTCGCTCTTCGGCAAGACATTATACCAAAAGGGGAACCCTTTGGCGAAACCCCCAACTATCGGGGAGATATCTCCCCAAAAAAAATCCATCTCGTTGAACTCAAATTTCATGTCAGCGAGACCCTCGAACTTCTACCGGACCTCTTGGCACACATCTTTCTTCTCCCCGAGGGGATACCCTATCGGTGTGATGCTTCTTAGTCGCCGAGACCTCCTGGTGAGAGTCTAAATCTTCCCCAAAAACTCTTGGGGAACCTTTGTCGGCAAGACTTATGGCGATATCTCCTTCATGTCACCAGGACCTCAACACGTTAGCTAGACTTCATGTCGAAGGTGAACCACTCTCCCTGAAGACAAACCTTCCTCAGAGTGACTTCCTTCATTTGGCCAGACATTATGCCGAAATGACAACCTTTTGCCTGCCCATGTTGTTGCCAAGACCTCCCTTTAGTCACACCGATATGCATCCTTTCATCTGACATGTGTCGCTGTAACATCCTCTTATCAGTGAGACGTCCTATAGTCACCTTTTGTTTCACTGAGGAATCTCCATAGGTTCACTTTTTTGGTCGCCGTGACAAAACGGGTCAGCAAGACTGCAAGACCTCTCATCGATAGACCCCCTTTTGGTGCCTTGTCGGCGAGACTTCAAGATTTCGCCGAGACATCTCTCCGCCGCGATAGTTTCTGACCGAAAGGTATATCTTTATCGGTGGTCGGTGAGACATGAGGCTTTCGGCAAGATCACATACCAAAGATACAACTCTTACCGAAGTGTTAACCCGGTCTGCGGTAGTTGGTGAGACATAACGAAGTCGCTGAGACTTCACCCCGAAGTCAAAATCTCCTGCCAATATGCTTTCTCCCTGTAGCCGGTCGGTGAGACATAAAGATCTCTCTGAGACCTTTCTCCGAAGGAAGCTTTCATGCCGATGGGAAACTCCTAGTCACCGGGACGATGACCGATGTCCTGCCGACATGTGTTTTCATGTGAACTCCACTCGCCGTGACATCCCTGAGGTCTTTCCGATAGGCAACACAGACGCCTACTGAACAAAATGCACTGGTAGTCAGCAAGACATCTACAAGGTCTTACCAAATTTCTTCTTAGAGGAAAATTATGACCAACTGGATTGAGGAATGTCTTCCAATTGAGCTCCCCTGGAAAACATCACCATGTGTGTGATTTAATCCTACAAATTTGATCAAAGGACAGTTGATGAACAGTTGCGCAAATTTGATCCCCAGATGGGACATGTGTCACCCACCCGCGATATCGCCATCCTACAATTCTCGATCACGGGATGGCGGGCAACCGTTGATCTTGAAGGCATTTTGATCGACGGCAGTGCGAATTTCATCCTTCTAAAAAATAAAACATTCATTAAAGGGAAAGGGGAAATTACTAGGCGGATGGAAAATTTCCTTGGGCCCCACCTTGTACAGTCCACGTGGCAGCCGCCCGTGATTTCGCAATCAACCAAAGCACCATCGCGGGATGGCGGGGAATGAATCAGATCAAAGGACAATTGATGAACAGTCACACAAATTTGATCCACAAATGGGACACGTGTCGCCCGCCCGCGATATCACCATCCTACAATTTTCGATCACGGGATGGCAGGAAACCGTTGATGTTGAAGGAATTTTGATTGACGACAGCGCGAATTTCATCCTTCTAAAAAATAAAACATTCATTAAAGGGCAAGGGGACATTACTAGGCGGATGTAAAACAACGACATAATTTTTTTTAAAACCGTTCAGCACAGGGCCAACCAGGACTTAGGAAAATAAAACCCGTGGAGGAAATAAAATATTAAGACCAAAGGGACCAGGCCTAGAAAGAACGATGGGCATAAAATGTTTTTAAAACCCTTTAAAAAAGGTAACGGTGAAATAGATCCCGACCAAGGCATTACGTAAACACAGGGGTTTAAGAAATGAAATGAAATATTTTAATGACGTCCACGAGGCCAAAGATGAAGACAAAGCTAAAACCTTAGCCCTAAGAAATTTTCCAACACCATGAAAGACCAGTGACATAAGGTAGGGCATGAGTGAAACATTAGGAACAAAATTTGAAGTTCCATTAGTACAAGCATTGGATAATTTTATATTAATAGTTTTCCTATTACAAATATAAAAGGTGAGCACAATAAATAACATGTATTTTCCCATTAAATGTGAAGGATTTTCAAAAAGTTATAGTGTTCAACTATTGGTCCATTTTTGTTCAATATAAGTTGTATTTTAAATCATTATGTGTTGTTTTATAACAACAAATAGATTTTTTGTGTTCAACTATTAGTCCATATGTGTTGTTTTTATAAAATAGAACACTCTAACAAAACTTTGAAGTTCCATCACTACCCATAACCCTAAACTCTAAACCATTAGCCCTTAACCCTTGAACCCCAAACGCCAAACCCTCTGCCCTCTCTCTCTCTCCTGCCCTCCTCTCTCAGGTCTCTCTCTCAAGTCTCTCCCTCCTACCCCTTCTCCCTCTCTTAGGTCTTTCTCTCACTCACTCACTCCCTCTCTTGGGTCTTTCTCTCCCCCACTCCCTCCCTCTCTCTATCTCTCTCAACTATCTTCAATATCCTACCCCCTCTCCCTCTCTTAGGTCTCTCTCTCACTCACTCACTCCCTCTATCTCTATCCCCTCCACCTTTAACCTTAAACCCTTAAACTCTAAACCCTTAAACCATCTACCCTGTACCCTTAACCCTCCCTCCTCCTATCTGTCTCCCACTCCCTCCCTCTCTCTCTCCCTCTCAAGTATCTTCAATATCCTACCCCCCTCTCCCTCCCTTAGGTCTCTCCTCACTCCTCCTCTATCTCTGTCCTCACCCTTAACCTTAAACCCTTAAACCATCTACCTCTGTTAACCCTCCCTCCCTCCTATCTCTCCACTTTCGCTCCCTCTCTCTCTCAAGTCTCTCCCTCCTGCTTTCCTCCTCTCGGTCTCTCTCTCCTCATTCACTCTATCTCAGATTTCGCCCTCCTACCCTTCTCCCTCTCTTGGAGTCTTTCTCCTCCTCACTCCTCCCTCTATCTCTCTCCCCTCCATGCCCTTAAACTCTGAAACCCTTAAACCCTCTACCCTCTCACGTTTATCCTCTGCAATATCTCTCCCTCCCTCCCTCTTTCCCTCTTTCCATCTTCAATCTTCCATATTATGTTTCTTTGCCTTCCTAATTTTGCATTTAAATGAAAAACTTGACGGTTTTATTATTTAAGTCATTTAATCCTTGATTTTTGTCTCCATGCTATTTATTTAAAACTATAGACACCATCCAATTGAATTATGAGATTCCTCTCTTCTTCTATTTGGATGTAAGAAAAATCATTTGAGAGGTCTTTTTGGATCTTATCCATTCTACTTTCAAGGAGATCCTTTCTTTGAAAAGGTTTCTAAAGACTTGTATATTCCCCTCTTTTAGTCTGAGTTTTATAAATTTTAACTTTCGATTGAATATGCACATCTTAGTGCAATGATCAATTGTTTGGGTGAGCCAAGAGTCAGTGACAACCATTCCTCTCTCTCCCCTTCCCCTCTCTCATAACTCATAAAGAAGTGACATATTTCATGAAGAAGTGAAATAAGTATTTTTTTTTTTTCAAATAAAATATCACAACTCTCCACTATAAGTATATCATTTAAAAAATAAAATGGTCATTTCATAAAATAAGACACTCATTGAAACAAGTGTTGTTATCATAGTGAAAAAATATTGTTCTTATTTGTACAACAATTGGGGTGGCAATGTATGAAGCCCTTAAACCATCACCACCACGTACCCTTAACCCTCCCTCCTTCTGCTCTGTCTCCCTCCTCCTCCCTCTCTCTCTCTCTCAAGTATCTCCTCTCCCTCCCTCCTCTCTCTCTCTCAAGTCTCTTCCCTTTAGAGAGAGAAATTAGGAAGGGGAAGGGGAAGGGAAGAGTCTTGAGGAGTAGAGGATAGAAGGTTTAAGGGTTTATGGTTAAGGAGG
>VDFB02211093.1:0-17659 GCA_007258455.2 Sequoia sempervirens
CAACCCTTTACATTTAAATAAGGAGATTCAAATAACTGAAACCCAACACTGTGTTTCCCATTCACAATTATTTTGTGCACTTTTTTTTTCAATCAACTAAAATGTAAACACAACAATGGAATGTGCAAATTTGAAGACATTCATACTATTTTGTAACATTCCATGTTGTAAAACTGTGGGTGTTAAGAAGCAATCAACTCACCATGAGACAACCCTTTACATTTAAACAGGGAGATTCAAATAACTGAAACCTAACATTGTGTTTCCCATTTACAATTATTTTGTGCACTTTTTTTTTCAATTGATTGGAATTAAAACACAACAATGGAATGTGTGAATTTAAATACATTCATATTATTTTGTAACATTCCATGTTACAAAACCATGGGTGTTAAGAAGCAATAAACCCACCATGAGACAACCTTTACATTTAAACAAGGAGATTCAAATAACTGAAACCCAACACTGTGTTTTCCATTTACAATTATTTTGTGCACTTATTTTTTCAATCGACTAAAATTTAAACACAACAATGGAATGTGTGATTTGGAAAACATTCATACTATTTTGTAACATTCCATGTTGAAAAACTGTGGGTGTTAAGATGCAAGCAACCCACCATGAGACAACCCTTTACATTTAAACAAGAAGATTCAAATAACTTAAACACAACACTGTGTTTCCCATTCACAATTATTTTGTGCACTTTTTTTTTCAATCAACTGAAATTTAAACACAACAATGGAATGTGTGAATTTGAAGACACTCATACTATTTTGTAATATTCCATGTTGCAAAGCCGTGGGTGTTAAGAAGAAAGTAACCCACCATGAGACAACCTTTTACATTTAAATAGGGAGATTCAAATAACTAAAACCCAACACTGTATTTCCCATTTACAATTATTTTTTGCACTTCTTTTTTCAATTGATTGAAATTAAAACACAATGGAATGTGTGAATTTGAAGACATTCATACTATTTTGTAAAATTCCATGTTGCAAAACCGTGGGTTTTAAGAAGAAAGCAACCTACCATGAGACAACCCTGTTGGATGTTGTGGATGTGTTGCTGATATGTGGTTGTCATTGATATCAACATTATTAGCATTTGGTGTATTAGAAGTTGTATATGTCGAAGATATTGAGAAAATTGTAAAATAAAGTGTTCTAGTTTCCTAGTGGAACTGTGCATGTCATGAAGACGTCTTGTTCTTTATGTTGAAGTTTAGCTACTGTGGATTAAATGGTTTTCTTTTGTGTGTATCTAGATCATCTATTGGAAGTTTTAGAGATTTGTGTATTGATTTGATCATGTTGTGGTCTGATAGTATTTTTGGGGTCTCTGTTAGTGTTCCTAAGTGAAGTTTGTGTGATTATGAAAAATCTCAGTTGTTGCAGATGTTTCTATGTTGTTTCTTGGTGCTCTTGGATGTTTCTAGATCATGCTCTATCTTTGTGGTACATCCACATTGATCGATGTCCTTGTGGTTGGAAATTTTTCCTGTGTATGTTAATTTTGTCTTGTTCTTGGTTGACATGTTGGTGGTAGCATGTTGTGGATCTTTGAGGAGAAATTAATTGAAGTCCTTTTCTGTTAGAGTTGTGAATTTGGGTTCCCACTATGTTGTGGCCGACCTTGGTGGATTCACATTCAAAATTTATTTGTAAATTTGGGCCAACATTGAAAATATGTTTTATTTTCTTGGTCGACTAAGTTATTGATGAAATCTCATGTAGCGGATATATAAGAGTGATTGTTTCATCGATGTAGTGTGTGGAAAATATGCTTCATGTGTTGGGTGTTCTCTTATGTGTGTATGTGTGAATATCATTCAACTGAAGAGCAGAGTATGAAGAAGATCGAGAGAAGTGTGAAGTAGTTTGTGAAGGATTTTTTTGTGCTTAATTGGACCTATGATCAGGCTTGTGTAGAAGCTAATTTTTTAGTTCATACTCTTCGGATTTTATCCAATTCTGTATTGTTGGGTAGTGAACCCATTCCGTAATTGAACAGTGAGCTCTAGGCAGTGTTCCTGAATGCATGTGCATTCCCCTTTATTAATTCTATTATAATTTTAATAGGGTATAATCTTATGGACTAACATCCACCATCATTTTTCCCCTAATAGGGTTTACACATAAAAAATCTTAGTTTTCTCTCTCTCTCTCTGATGTGTTAATTGTTTATGGTTAATAGCTTATTCATAAGAACTGAGATTAAGTTAAGTTTAAAAATGTTTATCATTCTGTGACTATTGATTCACCCCCCCGTCAGTTGTATGTCTTTGTTTTTCCAACAAACCCTTTACATTTAAACAAGGAGATTCAATTAACTGAAACCCAACACTGTGTTTCCCATTCACAATTATTTTGTGCACTTTTTTTTCAATCAACTAAAATTTAAACACAACAATGGAATGTGTGAATTTGAAAACATTCATACTATTTTGTAACATTCCATGTTCCAAAAATGTGGGTGTTAAGAAGCAAGCAACCCACCATGAGACAACCCTTTAAATTTAAACTATAAGAATATTCAAGTAACTCAAACCCAACAATGTGTTTTCCATTCACAATTATTTTGAGCACATTTTCTTTCAATCAACTGAAATTTAAACATAACAATGGAATGTGCGATTTTGAATACATTCATACTCTTTTGTAGCATTCCATGTTGCAAAACTGTGGGTGTTAAAAAGCAAGCAACCCACCATGAGACTACCCTTTACATTTAAACATGGAGATTCAAATAACTGAAACATAGCACTATGTTTCTCATTTACAATTATTTTATGCACTTCTTTTTTCAATCGACTAAAATTAAAACACAACAATGGAATGTGTGAATTTGAAGACATTCATACTATTTTGTAACATTCCATGTTGCAAAACCATGGGTGTTAAGAAGCAAGCAACCCACTATCAAACAACCCTTTACATTTAAACAACAAGATTCAAATAACTGAAACCCAACATTGTGTTTCCCATTCACAATTATTTTGTGCACTTTTTTTTCAATCAACTAAAATTTAAACACAACAATGGAATGTGTCAATTTGAAGACATTCATATTGTTTTGTAACATTCCATGTTGCAAAACCATGGGTGTTAAGAAGCAAGCAACCCACCACGAGACAACCCTTTACATTTAAATAAGGAGATTCAAATAATTGAAACCCAACACTGTGTTTCCAATTCACAATTATTTTGTGCACCTTTTTTTTCAATCAACTAAAATTTAAACACAATAATGGAACGTGTGAATTTGAAGACATTCATAATATTTTGTAAGATTCCATGTTGTAAAACCGTAGGTGTTAAGAAGCAAGCAACCCACCATGAGACAACCCTTTACATTTAAACAAGGAGATTCAAACAACTGAAACCCAACATTGTGTTTCCCATTCATAATTATTTTATGCACTTTTTTTTTCAATCAACCAAAATTTAAACACAATGGAATGTGTGAATTTGAAAACATTCATAATATTTCGTAACATTTCATGTTGCAAAACCGTGGATGTTTAGAAGCAAGCAACCCATAATGAGACAACCCTTTACATTTAAACAAGGAGATTCAAATAATTGAAACCCAACACTGTGTTTTCCATTTACAATTATTTTGTGCACTTCTTTTTTGAATCAACTGAAATTAAAACACAACAATGGAATGTTTGACTTTGCAGACATTCATACTGGTTTGTAACATTCAATGTTGCAAAACCATGGGTGTTAAGAGGCAAGGAACCCACCATGATACAAACCTTTTTCATTTAAACAAGGAGATTTGAAAACCTGAAACCTAACACTGTGTTTCCCATTCACAATTATTTTGTGCACTATTTTTTTCAATCAACTAAAATTTAAACATAACAATGGAATGTGTGAATTTGAAGAAATTCATACTATTTTGTAACATTTCATGTTGCAAAACCGTGGGTGTTAAGAAGCAAGAAACTCACCATGAGACAACCCTTTGCATTTAAATAGGGAAATTCAAATAACTGAAACCCAACACTGTGTTTCCCATTTACAATTATTTTGTGCACTTCTTTTTTCAATCGACTGAAATTAAAAGACAACAATAGAATGTGTGAATTTGAAGACATTCATACAGTTTTGTAACATTTCATGATGCAAAACCATGGGTGTTAGGAAGCAAGCAACCCACCATGAGACATCCCTTTACATTTAAACAGGGAGATTGAAATAACTGAAACCCAACAATGTGTTTCCCATTCACAATTATTTTGTGCACTTTTTTTTTCAATCATCTGAAATGAAGAAACAATATTGAAATGTGTGAATTTGAAGAAATTTATATTATTTTGTAACATTTCATGTTGCAAAACCTTGTGTGTTAAGAAGCAAGCAAGCAACCATGACACAACCCTTTACATTTAAACAAGGAGATTCAAATAATTGAAACCCAACAATGTGTTTCCATTCAAAATTATTTTGTGCACTTTTTTTTCAATCAACTAAAATTTAAACACAATGGAATGTGTGAATTTATTGACATTCATACTATTTTGTAACATTCTATGTTGCAAAACCATGGGTGTTAAGAAGCAAGCAACCCACTATGAGACAACCCACCATGAAACAATCCTTTACATTTAAACAGGGAGATTCAAATAACTGAAACCCAATATTCTTATTTCCATTTACAATTATTTTGTGCACTTCTTTTTTCAATCGACTAAAATAAAAACACAACAATGGAATGTGTGAATTTGAAGACATTCATACTATTTTGTAACATTCCATGTTGTAAAACCGTGGGTGTTAAGAAGGAAGCAACCCACCATGAGACAACCCTTTACATTTAAACAAGGAGATTCAAATAATAAAAAGCCAGCACTGTGTTTCCCATTCACAATTATTTTGCGCACTTTTTTTTTCAATCAACTGAAATTTAAACACAACAATGGAATGTGTGAATTTGAAGACATTCATACTGTTTTGTAACTTTCCATGTTGCAAAACTATGGGTTTGAAGAAGAAAGCAACCCACCATGAGACAACCCTTTACATTTAAAAAAGGAGATTCAAATAACTGAAACCCAGCACTGTGTTTTCCATTCACAATTATTTTGTGCACTTTTATTTTCAATCAACTAAAATTTAAACACAACAATGGAATGTGTGAATTTCAAGAAACATTCATACTCTTTTGTAACATTCCATGTTTCTAAAATTGTGGGTGTTAAGAAGAAAGCAACCCACCATCAGACAACCCTTTACATTTAAACAAGGAGATTCAAATAACTGAAACCCAACACTGTGTTTCCCATTTACAATTATTTTATGCACTTTTTTTTTTTCAAATGATTAAAATGAAAAGACAACAATGTAACGTGTGTATTTGAAGACATACATACTATTTTGTAACATTCCATGTTGCGAAACAATGGGTGTTAAGAAGCAAGCAACCCACCATGAGACAACCCTTTTCATGTAAACAAGGAGATTTAAATAACTAAAACGCAACACAGTGTTTCCCATTCACAATTATTTTGTGCACTTTTTTTTCAATCAACTGAAATTTAAACACAACAATGGAATGTGTGAATTTGAAGACATTCATATTGTTTTGTAACATTCTATGTTGCAAAACTTTGGTTGTTTAGAAGCAAGCAACCCAGAATGAGAAAACCTTTTACATTTCAACAAGCAGATTCAAACAAATGAAACCCAACAATGTGTTCCCCATTCACAATTATTTTGTGCATTTTTTTTTCAATCGTCTGAAATTAAGAAACAATATTGGAATGTGTGAATTGGAAGACATTCATACTGGTTTGTAACATTCCATGTCAAGCAAAACCATGGGTGTTAAGAAGGAAGCAAGCCACCATGAGACAACCTTTTTCATTTAAACATTGAGATTCAAATTACTAAAACCCAACACTATGTTTCCCATTTACAATTATTTTGTGTACTATTTTTTTCAATCAACTGAAATTTAAACACAACAATGGAATGTATGAATTTCAAGACATTCATACTATTTTGTAACCTTCCATGTTGCAAAACCGTGCATGTTAAGAAGCAAGCAACCCACCATAAGACAACCCTTTACATTTAAACAAGGAGATTCAAATAACTGAAATCCAACACTCTATTTCTCATTCATAATTATTTTGTGCATTTTTTTTTCAATTAACTAAAATTTAAACACAACAATGGAATGTGTGAATTTGAAGAAATTCATACTGTTTTGTAACATTCCATGTTGGAAAACCATGGGTGTTAAGAAGCAAGCAACCTATCATGAGACAACCCTTTACATTTAAACAAGGAGATTTAAATAACTGAAACCCAACACTATCTTTCCCATTCATAATTATTTTGTGTAGTTTTTTTTCAATCAACTAAAATTTAAACACAATAGAATGTGTGAATTTGAATACATTCATATTGTTTTGTAACATTCCATGATGGAAAACCGTGGGTGTTAAGAAACAAGAAACCCATGATGAGCAACCCTTTACATTTAAACAAGGAGATTCAAATAACTAAAACCCAACACTGTCTTTCCCATTCAATATTATTTTGTGCAGTTTTTTTTTCAGTCAACTAAAATTTAATCACAACAATGGAATGTGTGAATTTGAAGACATTCATATTGTTTTGTGAAATTCCTTGTTGCAAAACCATAGGTGTTATGAAGCAAGGAACCGACCATGAGACAACCCTCTACATTTAAATAAGGAGATTCAAATAATTGAAACTCAACATTGTCTTTCCCATTTCCAATTATTTTGTGCACTTTTGTTTTCAATCAACTAAAATTTAAACGCAACAATAGAATATATGAAATTGAAGAAAAATTCATACTCTTTTGTAACATTCCATGTTGCAAAACTGTGGGTGTTAAGAAGCAAGCAACCCGCCATGAGACAACCCTTTACATTTAAACAAGGAGATTGAAATAACTGAAACCCAATACTTTTTTTCCCATTTACAATTATTTTATGCACTTGTTTTTTCAATTGACTAAAATTAAAAAATAACAATGGAATGTGTGAATTTGAAAACATTCATACTGTTTGTAAAATTCCATGTTGCAAAACCTTGGGTGTTAAGAAGCAAGCAACTCACCATGAAACAACCCTTTACATTTAAACAAGGAAATTCAAATAACTGAAACCCAACACCGTGTTTCCAATTCACAATTATTCTGTGCACTTATTTTTTTAATCAACTAAAATTTAAACACAATAATAGAATGTGTGAATTTGAAGACATTCATACTATTTTGTAATATTCCATTTTGCAAAACTATGGGTGTTAAGAAGCAAGCAACCCACCATAAGAAAACCCTTTACATTTAAACAAGGATATTCAAATAATTGAAACCCAACACTTTGTTTCCTATTGACAATTATTTGTTGCACTTTTTCTTTTTCAATCAACTGAAATTTAAACAAAACAATGGAATGGATGAATTTGAAGAAATTCATACTTTTTTGTAACATTCTATGTTGTGAAACCGAGAGTATTAAAAAGCAAGCAACCCACCATGAGACAACCCTTTATATTTAAACAAGGAATTTTAAATAACTAAAATGCAACATTGTGTTTCCCATTTACAATTATTTTGTCACTTTTTTTTTTCAATCAACTAAAATTTAAATACAACAATGGAATTTCTGAATTTGAATACATTCATATTATTTTGTAACATTTCATGTTGCAAAACCATGGGTGTTAAGAAGCAAAAAACCCACCATGATACAACCCTTTACATTTAACCAAGGAGATTCAAATAATTGAAACCCAACATTCTATTTTTTATTCACAATTATTTTGTGCATTTTTTTTTCAATCAACTAAAATTTAAACAAAACAATGGAATACGTGAATTTGAAGACATTCATACTATTTTGTAACATTCCATCTTGTAAAACCGTGGGTATTAAGAAGCAACCTCCCCACTATGAGACATACCATTACATTTAATCAAGGATATTCAAATAACTAAAACCTAGCACTGTGTTTCCCATTTACAATTATTTTTGCACTTCTTCTTTCAATCAACTAAAATTAAAACACAACAACGAAATGTGTGAATTTGAAGACATTCATACTATTTTGTAACATTCCATGTTGCAGAACCGTGGGTGTTAAGAAGCAAGCAACCAACCATGAGACAAACTTTTACATTTAAACATGGAGATTCAAATAACTAAAACCTAACACTGTGTTTCCCAATTACAATTATTTTGTGCACTTCTTTTTTCAATCGTTTGAACTTAAAACACAATAGTGGAATGTGTGAATTTGAAGACATACATATTGTTTTGTAATATTCCATGTTGCAAAACTATGGGTGTTTAGAAGCAAGCAACCCACCATTAGAGAACCCTTTACATTTAAACAAAGAGATTCAAATAACTGAAACCTATCACTGTGTTTCCCATCCACAATTATTTTGTGCATTTATTTTACAATCAACTAAAATTTAGACACAACAATGGAATGTGTGAATTTAAAAATATTCATACTATTTTGTAAGATTCCATGTTGCAAAACCGTGGGTGTTTAGAACTAGGCAACCCACCATGGGACAACCCTTTACATTTAAACAAGGAGATTGAAATAACTAATACTCAACACTGTGTTTCCCATTTACAATTATTTTGTGCACTTATTTTTTCAATCGATTGAACTTAAAACACAACAATGGAATGTGTGAATTTGAAAACATTCATATTATTTTGTAACATTCAATGTTGCAAAACCATGGGTATTAAGAAGAAAGCAACCTACCATGAGACAAACCCTTACATTTAAATAGGGAGATTCAAATAACTGAAACCCAGCACTGTGTTTCCCATTTACAATTATTTTGTGCACTTCTTTTTTCAATCAACTGAAATTAAAACACAACAATGGAATGTGTGAATTTCAAGACATTCATACTGTTATGTAACATTCCATTTTGCAAAACTGTGGGTGTTAAGAAGCAAGCAACCCACCATGAGACAACCCTTTACATTTAAACAAGGAGATTCAAATAACTAAAGCCCAACACTGTGTTTCCCATTCACAATTATTTTGTGCACTTTTTTTTTCTATAAAGTGAAATTTTAACACAACAATGGAATGTGTGAATTTGAAGACATTCATACTGTTTTTTAATATTTCATGATGCAAAACCGTGGGTGTTAAGAAGCAAGCAGGCAACCATGAGACAAACCTTTATATATAAATAGAGATATTCAAATAGTTGAAACCCAATACTGTGTTTCCCATTTACAATTATTTTTTGCACTTCATTTTTCAATCAACTAAAATTAAAACACAACAATGGAATGTGTGAATTTGAAGGCATTCATACTATTTTGTAATATTACATGTTGCAAAACCGTGGGTGATAAGAAGCAAGCAACCCACCATGAGACAACCCTTTACATCTAAACAAAGTGATTCAATTAACTGAAACCTATCACTGTGTTTCCCATTCACAATTATTTTGTGCACTTTTTTTTCAATCAACTAAAATTTAAACACAACAATGGAATGTGTGAATTTGAAGACATTTATACCATTTTGTAAGATTCTATGTTGCAAAACCATACCTTTTTAGAAGCAAGCAACCCACCATGGGACAACTCTTTACATTTAAACAAGGAGATTGGAATAACTAATACCCAACACCGTGTTTCCCATTTACAATCATTTTGTGCACTTCTTTTTTAAATCGACTAAAAGTAAAACACAACAATGGAATGTGTGAATTTGAAAACATTCATATTATTGTGTAACATTCAATGTTGCAAAACCATGGGTATTAAGAAGCAAGCAACCTACCATCAGACAACCGTTTACATTTAAATAGGGAGATTCAAATAACTGAAACCCAGCACTATGTTTCCCATTTACAATTATTTTTTGCACTTCTTTTTTCAATCGACTGAAATTAAAACACAACAATGGAATGTGTGAATTTGAAGACATTCATACTGTTTTGTAACATTCCATTTTGCAAAATCGTGGGTGTTAAGAATCAAACAACCCACCATGAGACAACCCTTTACATTTAAACATTTGGAGATTCAAATAACTTACACCCAACACTATGTTTCTCATTCACATTTATTTTGAGCACTTTTTTTTTCAATGAAGTGAAATTTAAACACAACAATGGAATGTGTGAATTTGAAGACATTCATACTGTTTTGTAACAATCCATGTTGCAAAACTGTGGGCATTAGAAAGAAAGAAACCCACTATGAGACAACCCTTTACATTTAAACAGGGAGATTCTAATAACTAAAACCCACCACTGTGTTTCCTATTTACAACTATTTTGTACACATCTTTTTTCAATCGACTAAAATTTAAACACAACAATGGAATGTGTGAATTTGAAGACATTCATATTGTTTTGTAACGTTCCATGTTGCAAAACCGTGGGTGTTAAGAAGCAAGCAACCCACCATGAGACAACCCTTTATATTTAATCAAATAATATTCAATAAACTAAAATCCAACATTGTTTCTCATTCACAATTATTTTGCGTACTTTATTTTTCAATGAACTGAAATTGAAACACAATAATGGAATATGTGAATTTGAAGACATTCATATTGTTTTGTAACATTCCATGTTGCAAGACCATGGGTGTTAAGAAGCAAGCAACCCACCATGAGACAACCGTTTACATTTTAAAAAGGAGATTCAAATAACTAAAATCCAACACTGTGTTTCCCATTCACAATTATTTTGTGCACTTTTTTTTTCAATCAACTGAAATTTAAGCACAACAATGGAATGTGTGAATTTGAAGACATTCATATTGTTTTGTAATATTTCATGTTGCAAAACCATGGGTGTTAAGAAGTAAGCAACCCACCATGAGATAACCCTTTATAATTTAAACAAGGAGATTCAAACTGTGTTTTCCATTTACAATTATTTTTTGCACTTCTTTTTTCAATCGACTGAAATTGAAATACAACAATGGAATGCGTGAAATTGAAGATATTTATACTATTTTGTACCATTCCACATTGCAAAACCATAGGTGTTAAGAAGCCAACAACCCACTATGAGACAACCCTTTACATTTAAACAAGAAGATACAAATAACTGAAACCCAGCACTGTGTTTCCCATTGACAATTATTTTGTGCACTTTTCTTTTTCAATTATCTGAAATGTAAACATAATGGAATGCATGAATTTGAAGACATTCATACTGTTTTGTAACATTCCATGTTGCAAAACCATGGTTGTTAAGAAGCAAGCAACCCACCATGAGATAACCCTTTACATTTAAATAGGGAGATTCAAATAACTGAAACCCAACACTGTGTTTCCCATTTCCAATTATTTTGTGCACTTTTTTTTTCAATTGACTGAAATTAAAACACAACAATGGAATGTGTGAATTTGAATATATTCATACTGTTTTGTAACATTCCATGTTGCAAAACCATGGGTGTTAAGAAGCAAAAAACCCTCCATAAGACAACCCTTTACATTTAAATAGGGAGATTCAAATAACTGAAACCCAACACTGTGTTTCTAATTTACAATTATTTTGTGCACTTCTTTTTTCAATCGATTGAAATTAAAACAAAACAATGAAATGTGTGAATTTGAAGACATTCATACAGTTTTGTAATATTCCATGTTTCAAAACCGTGGGTGTTAAGAAGCAAGTAACCCACTATGAGACAACCCTTTACATTTAAATAGGGAGATTCAAATAAAGGAAAACCCAACAATGTGTTTCCCTTTACAATTATTTTGTGCTCTTTTTCTTTTAATCAACTGAAATTTAAACATACCAATGAAATGTGAGAATTTGAAGAAATTTATACTGTTTTGTAAATCCCATGTTGCAAAACCGTGGGTGTTAAGAAGCAAGCACCCCACCATGAGACAACACTTTACATTTACATAGGGAAATTCAAATAACTGAAACCCAACAATATGTTTCCCATTTACAATAATTTTGTGCACTTCCTTTTTCAATTGACTAAAATTAAAACACAACAATGAAATGTGTGAATTTGAAGATATTCATATTGTTTTTTAACATTCCATGTTGCAAAACCATGGGTGCCAAGAAGCAAGCAACCCACCATAAGACAACCCTTTACATTTAAATAGGGAGATTCAAATAACTGAAACCCATCACTGTGTTTCCCATTTACAATTATTTTATGCACTTCTTTTTTCAATCAATTGAAATTAAAACACAACAATGGAATATGTGAATTTGAAGACATTGATACTGTTTTGTAACATTCCATGTTGAAAATCCCTGGGTGTTAAAAAGCAAGCAACCCACCATGAGACAAACCGTTACATTTAAACAAAGCGATTCAAATAACTAAAACATATCACTGTGTTTCCCATTCATAATTATTTTGTGCACTTTTTTTGCATTCAACTAAAATTTAAACACAACATTGGAATGTGTGAATTTGAAGACATTCATATTGTTTTGTAACATTCTATGTTGCAAAACCGTTGGTGTTTAGAAGCAAGCAACCCACCATGGGACAACCCTTTACATTTAAACAAGAATATTCAAATAACTAATACCAACACTATGTTTCCCATTTGCAATTTTTTTCTGCACTTCTTTTTTTAATTGACTGAAATTAAAACAAAACAATGGAATGTGTGAATTTGAAAACATTCATATTGTTTTGTAACATTCCATGTTGCAAAACCGTGGGTATTAAGAAGCTAGCAACCAACCATGAGACAACCTTTTACATTTAAATAGGGAGATTCCAATAACTGAAACCTAGTACTGTGTTTCCCATTTACAATTATTTTGTGCACTTATTTTTTCAATTGACTGAAATTAAAACACAACAATGGAATATGTGAATTTGAAGACATTCATACTGTTTTGTAAAATTCCATGTTGCAAAACCATAGGTGTTAAGAAGCAAGCAACCCACTATGAGACAACCCTTTCCATTTCAACAAGGAGATTCAAATAACTGAAACCTAGCACTGTGTTTCCCATTCATAATTATTTTTTGCACTTTATTTTTCAATCAAGTGAAATTTAAACACAACAATGTAATGTGTGAATTTGAAGACATTCATATTGTTTTGTAACATTCCATGTTGCAAAACTTTGGGTGTTAAGAAGAAAGCAACCCACCATGAGACAACACTTTACATTTAAATAGGGAGATTCAAAAAATTGAAACCCATCACTGTGTTTCCCATTTACAATTATTTTGTGCACTTCTTTTTTCAATGGACTGAAATTTAAGCACAACAATGGAATGTGTGAATTTCAAGACATTCATATTATTTTATAACATTCCATGTTGCAAAACCGTGGGTGTTAAGAAGAAATCAACCCACCATGAGACAATCCTTTACATTTAAACAAACAGATTCAAAAACCTGAAACCCATGTTCATTGTTTCCCATTCACAATTATTTTGTGCACTTATTTTTTCAATCAACTGAAATTTAAACACAACAATGGAATGTGTCAATTTGAAGAAATTCAGATTGTTTTGTAACATTTCATGATGTAAAACCATGGGTGTTAAGAAGAAAGAAACCCACCATGAGACAACCCTTTCTATTCAAACAAGGAGATTCAAATAACTAAAACCCAACACTGTGTTTCCGATTGACAATTATTTTGTGCATTTTTTTTTCAATCAACTTAAATGTAAACAAAAAATGGTATTTATGAATTTGAAGACATTCATACTATTTTTTAACATTTCATGTTGCAAAACCGTGGGTGTTAAGAAGAAAGAAACCCACCATGCGATAATGCTTTACATTTAAACAAGGAGATTCAAATAACCGAAACTCAGCACTGTGTTTTCCATTTGCAATTATTTTGTGCACTTCTTTTTTCAATCAACTAAAATTAAAACACAACAATGGAAGGTTTGAAATTGAAGACATTTATACTGTTTTGTAACATTCCATGTTGCAAAACAATAGGTGTTAAAAAGCAAGCAACCCACCATGAGACAACCCTTTACATTTAAACAAGGAGATTCAAATAACTAAAACCCAACACTGTGTTTTGCATTCACAATTATTTTGTGCACTTTTCTTTTTCAATCAACTGAAATTTAAACACAACAATGGAATGTGTGAATTTGAAGACATTCATACTATTTTGTAACATTCCATGTTGCAAAACCATGGGTGTTAAGAAGTAAGCAACCCACCATGAGACAACCCTTTATATTTAAACAAGGAGATTCAAATAACTGAAACTCAACATTGTGTTTCCCATTCATAATTATTTTATGCACTTTTTTTTTCAATCAACCGAAATTTAAACACAACAATGGAATGTGAGAATTTGAAGACATTCATACTATTTTGTAACATTCCATGTTGCAAAACCATGGGTGTTAAGAAGCAAGCAACTCACCATGAGACAACCTTTTACATTTAAATAGGGAGATTGAAATAACTAAAAGTTAGCATTGTGTTTCCCATTTATAATTATTTTGTGCACTTATTTTTTCAATCGACTGGAATTAAAACAAAACAATGAAATGTGTGAATTGGAAGACATTTATATTGTTTTGTTACATTCCATGTTGCAAAACCATGGGTCTTAAGAAGCAAGCAACCCACCATGATGCAACCTTTACATTTAAATAGGGAGGTTCATATAGCTTAAACCCAAAACTGTGTTTCTCATTTACAATTATTTTGTGCACTTCTTTTTTCAATTGACTAAAATTTAAACGCAACAATGGAATGTGTGATTTGGTAGACATTCATGTACTATTTTGTAACATTCCATGTTGGAAAACTGTGGGTGTTATAAAGCAAGCAACCCACCATGAGACAACTCTTTACATTTAAACAAGGAGATTCAAATAACTGAAACCTAGCAATATGTTTGCCATTCAGACTTATTTTGTGCACCATTTTTTTCAATCAACTGAAATTTAAAGACAACAATGGAATGTGTGAAGTTGAAGGCATTCTTACTATTTTGTAACATTCCATGTTGCAAAACCATTGGTGTTAAGAAGCAAGCAACCCACCATGAGACAACCTTTTACATTTAAATAGGGAAATTCAAATAACTGAAACCTAACACTTTGTTTCCCATTTATAATTATTTTGTGCACTTGTTTTTTCAATCGACTCAAATTTAAACACAACAATGGAATGTGTGAATTTGAAGACATTCATACTATTTTGTAACATTCCATGTTGCAAAACCATGGGTGTTAAGAAGTGAGAAACCCACTGTTGGCACCTTCAAATTTTCAAATTTAAAGTGCCCATATTGAAAAAAATTCCTTTGCACACTCAGAAGTGCACCTTCAAAATCTGCCTAAGTGACCTATTTTGGAGGGTCACAATTCAGAGTCAGTTGATTTTCGTGCCAAAAGGATTATTTCTCTCTATTCTCCTCACATTAATGTACTCCCTAGTCTAATTTTAAAGCTCCATGGTCAGATTTTCTATTTTAACCAGGCCAAAAGCAAATGCATTTTGCTCTATTTTGCACCTATATTTTCAGAATGTTTCAAGGAGGTCAAGTTTGACCTTTAATATCTTGTGAAAAATAATGACTGAAACAAATCCCTTTTGCATACATACTCAGTGTACCTAGACGAGCTTATGTTTCCAGTGGTAGCCCCACAGAAGTTATTTTGATATTTTTTCAAAGTGGTGACTTTGAGAGCCCTGATTGGTTTCTAACAGGTGAAATTTCAGAAAAGTCCAAGTAGACAACTTTGGTATTTAATATCTTTCACCTTAGGAAAAAAATTTCCATGCAATTTTCTGCAATGAATTCTTTGGTCAAATGGTAATATACCTACTCAATTTCATGCTCCCAGAATAAGTTCTGATGGGTTATTTAATCATCCTCTGACTGCAACATGGCAAAAAATGGTGTCCCAAAAATTTTCAAATTTTCAAAATATAAGGACAACCCATTTCGTGTTTTGGTCTAAAACCTCTACAAATTCATTTTCATCAAGATCAGAGGTCATTTGATACATTATTTTAATGTACTTTTGTTGTTGCAAACACGTCCCGAGGCCAGTTTAGAAAGGAGGTACCTGAATTTTAAGGGCTGGAAAAACTTTGAGGAAATGGGTTTTCTATAAATAATTGATTATGGCCGCACACAAAAAATATTGGCTCCAAGTATCACCGTTTGTCCACAATGTTTTTCAAATGGGTTGCAGGCATAATTAGAAGTCACAAATTTTTATAATGTTTCAAATGTTCATATTTAAAATATTTTGAATATTTTGAATATTGTGCAAATGAAAAAGGGCATTTAGGGTAAATATAAAATACATTTTCAAATGTTCTGAGGACAAGCAAGTTTAATTCTTGCTTTTGATTGGTCCAAAGACGGCTTTCACGACTTTCACAGTTGCACAGTAAAACTCATCGCCCATCGCCAGTTTGAAGTTCAAATCAAGCAACAAATCAGAGATGCAATGTTTTACAGTGACGAGTCTTCAATTGGGTAGGTTAATTGAAGCTTTTAAGCAAGGAAATTTTTTAATAAATTTTCAAAGTTCTCCCGTAGTGGCTTGTCGCCGTTTTGAGTCCATAGTGAAGAAACAAATTAGCGATGAGTGATGGTTGCTATGTCCATTACGCATCACTATTTGGTATCACCATTTACATAATGTATCAGCGATGGAGTGATGTTCCATCTCCCATCGCTTATTTCATTTTCATTTCTCACACGAAAATGGAGATTTGGGATGGTGGTAAAAAATGCTCGGGAATGAAGTTTTCTACAACCGGTAAAAAGAATTAAAAAATTCTTCACCAAGTAAAGTAAAAGCTTTTGGATGCCTTGGGAAAATGAATTTAATATTTTAAAATGTTGGTTAAAAATTGTAAACTCACGGGTAAAGTCTTCTATAGCAGATAAAAAGGGGAGTACTTTCTTTGCTGAAGAACATGACATCGGGCATTGTTGTTTTAATATTTTCTTCTCCAAATGTATTAGTGAGTGGCGAGAAAATGTTGCTTTGATTTTCATCGGGCCTCGTTAATGATTATTGTCTTCTCCATAATGAATTCGCGATATGCGATGGTGCTAGGGGAAATTATTGGAGTAAAGAGCGTGGTGGGCTCAGTAAAATATAAAAAGGTAATAAAAATTAATAGAGGGATGAGCCCAATTAATTTTTATAATGAGTGAATTAAATGGGAGATTAAAAATGTATTTTCCCGATAAGTGCTGATGAATTTTTTCCTGATAGTAAAATAATAAAAAGCACGGGTAATTGGGTATGTGCAGGATCATGGTGGGCCAAAAAGTGGCAATGAGGAAAAAAACACGTCTTTCATCGACCGAAAAACGCGAAAAGAATGTGTTGACTTTTTTTAGGCTCAGGTGTCACCATAGCAAACACCAAACCTAGTTTTACAAATCGGATATCCAATTTGAAAAAAACATATATAAGAAAACTTAATCGTTGTTTAAAAGTTATTTCACAGTCAACAACTCGTGGGCGCATAGTGAATTGATTCTTTGCATAACGGATACTTGATTTGGCTAAAATTCGATTTGAAAAGGTAAGTTTTTTTATTTTTATTTTATTTGATTCAATTTTGATTTAGATTTGAATAATTTCATATGGTTTTTTGTGGATTTTTTTAAAAAATAGGGTTTTTGATTGAATTTTT
>VDFB02211102.1:0-12648 GCA_007258455.2 Sequoia sempervirens
TTGTCTATGCTAACACATTCATACATGTCTATCAAAGCATTTAGCCAAAGCGGTTCATTGCCTTGTTGCTATGGCTAAAAGCCTAAAATAGGTGCTTTTGAACAAGCTGTGGATGCTTAGAAAAATCTATCAACGCATAATAGTAAGCAATAGCATAGACAAGGGAATGAAGTGTTTGAAAAAAATGCATCAAAGAAATGTAGTCTCATGGTGGTGGGAATGCCATGATGATGCGAGGCACCCAAGCTCCTTGAGGATCATTTGGGAGAGTCGAGGGAGATGGCGAGGGGTCTTGAAGGCCTATAAACCTTTCGGAGCATCAATTATAGCATTTTGAAGCCTATAATGGCATTTGGCATGGATGAGTGCTTGAGGGGAAGATCAAAAAGTCTAAGGGTCTGATAAGGACCATAGGATATGAAATTGACTTATAAATGGAACAATGATTTTCTAGGAGTTTAAATAAGTATATGATGTTTTAATTAGGTTAAATAAGGTTGAATGATGATATGTAATAGTTTTGTAAGCTTTATAGTTAATAGGAGTTAATAAATTGCAATGTTGGAAATTCAAATTTTTGAAATCCAACTTTGGGCGGAAAAGTGAGTTTGAGGAGTTTTAATCACAATAATGTAATAAAATCAATTCTAATCGGTTGGGAAAGTTGTAGGATGAGTCTATAAACCTGGAGAAAGCATTTTTACAGAGGGTTGGATGATATTGCAAGTACTGTACAGACTGCTATAGAAAATCAATAAAAACTTCAATCTTTTTGCATTTTCTTGAGTTTTTTTGATGAATCTCTGATTCCTTTTGGTGTCATGCTCATTTCGATGGTTTAAGAACTTGTATTTACATGCATTTAACCTTTTGAATGACCTAAATAACATTGGGAATTAGTTTCTTGTGTTATATTGCTGACTGTCCTCAAAAAGTACATATTTTTCACTAGTTTTGAGAGTCTTCATGAATAAATGATCCATTTCATGGGAGAGTGTGACTTAAATCTTGTGAAATGGATCATATATAACTTTTATTATACAGATATAACAATTTATTGTGTAGGAAAGAGTGATTCTTGGGTGTACACCGAGTTTTAGCAAGGAAAAGGGCATGAAAATGGTGCCTAAAGTGTAGCAGCAGGAGATCTACCTTAATAAGGGGTATATTTCTGAGTTGAAGGTGTTTATATATGTTGAGTTATTGGTGAAAAGTCCAAGAGAAGGTTCTGGAAGTGTTGGGAAAGCTAATTTTCAAGAGGCCCTAGTTTTGGAGCAATTTATTGAGGGTTTTGTGATTTAGGGTGTTGAGGGTGTCAAAGAAGAATAATACCTTGAAAATATTTGTTTTGGGAACATTTTAAAATACTGTTGAAAGCCGTTGGGATAATTTTTAGAGAGGGGTTGCTTTGAAAAAAGTGGCTGACTAGGCCTTTAAATCCGAGGAAACAGATGGTAGGTTTTGATCCGCAATTGCGCCATAAAAGGATTTGATATGTTGTGTATCATCATGAATCACATCCTAATTAGTACTATATTGAGGAGCCACTTGAGGAAGTTGAGTGAAAAGTCAAAAAACCATCGCTAGAAGCCTAGTTGGGCTAGAAGCCTAGTCAAGGTGCAAAAAGTGAGTTTTGGCTAAGCAGAGGTTTGGGGCTTTAAAACCATTCAAGACAAGTTTTTTTGAGTTCCTTGAGATCACTCCAAGTGGTTTGGGGTCCATTAGGGAAAGCATCTACTGCTATAAGTGCACTATTAGAGGCTTGTCTCCCCATCGTGGTGTTTCGAAGAGTGTTTGAGATTGCATTGTAATCCTTGAAACTTTGAGTTTTGACTAAAGTCCCATCCTCCGTGATCACATGACAAGAAAAATTGTTGCGTGGATTTTCATGGCATTCATCACCATGAGACCACATTTCTTTGAGGCATTTTTTCAAACAGTCACGCTTCTCTATGCTACTACATTTATCATAAAGCACATGTTTACCAAAGCATTCTATCAAACAGCTTCACTTCCTTGTTGCTATGGATAAAAGCCTAAAATAGGTGCTTCCAAAAAATCTATGAATGCTTGGAAAAAATCTATCAAAGCATACTAATAAGCAATATCATAGAAAAGGCAACAAACTGTTTGAAAAAAAGCCTCAAAGAAATGTGGTCTCAATGGTGATGGAATGCCATGACAATCCACAACAATTTGCTTGTCATGGCATTCGCCATGCCATTCCATCACCATAAGACCTCATTTCTTTGAGGCATTTTTTCAAAGAGCTCACTACTCATCTATATAACACATTTTTCATACATGTCTATCAAAGCATTTTATCAAACAATTCATTGCCTTAAGCCGCTATGGCTAAAGCCCAAACAAAAGCTGAACAAGCTATGGATGCTTAGAAAAAATCTATCATAGCATAATAGTAAGCAACAAGCTGATGCAATACAAAGATTTCCAAACCAATCAACAACTCAGGGGACTCTTGTCCCAAACTCATCTTGGAGAAGATCAAACAAAATTTCAACATTTCATCAGAAATCTACTTTTCATCCACTCAAATTCTCTTATCATTCATCATTCATCCTTCCACAAATCTGTATTCCAATTGAATCATTCAAAGCAAAAAATCATTTTAGAAAACTTTGATTCAATCAATTAGATCTGTTACCTATTTTTTCACTTTACGCTCAATAGGTAGAGCTGAATGAAGTTCAGCTATTATAGGTACAGGAAATTTTCAAATTTTGCTGATAAAGTGTTCATTGATCATCATTGAGATCATCTTACAAATGTGTCATAAGTTTGTTGTGCAAATGTTTAAAATAGAAAATTAAGAGAAATTTGCATAATGGTATTTTTATTCATTTTGTGAAATGCTGAATCTCGCACAGGCCGCGAGAGTAACTGAGTTTGTTTCTGACAATCAAGAGATGAATACAAAATTTAAATGAACGGACTACACTGCTGAAAATAACATAAACGTAAAAAAGAGAAGCAATTCATCATTGCCTGTAATGATGAATCACTTCGTTGGTGCTTCTAGCCGTCGTGCCTCTGAGCAGTTGCAGCCTCGCCTTCATCGCTCTGTGTACCTGCAAAATCATTAAGGAGATGGTATTAGAGTTATACTCTAAGCAATGGTGAATTATTTTCTGCCTTACGCCTATGCTACAGACAGAAATGTAATTTGCGTTAAACCGAGCATTCATCAGATGATTGCAAGAAATCAGCAGAAAAACATATTACAATGGAAGCTTTCAGCTTCTTTTATTTTGCTAACATGTTTGTTTCAGTGTGCAGGAGCAGGTTTTTCATATTCGAATTCATTTCAGCTGATATGTGGAGTAAAACGGGCTCCCACAAGGGTTGAGCCCAGCATATCAGGTTTTCAATTACAGAGTAAGAAAGGATTACTGTGCTATAATATCAAATGATAAAAGCAGTCTAAATCAGCATGACGGAACTGACTGGGCATTTGTCTTTTGCTCACAAATCAAAGGAACAGTAAAGTATCATGGCAGGTAAACAAAGCATTCAGCATTTTATTTTTGTTTCTTACACCATCAAGTGCATGCACAGTCTACAGAAGACTCAAGATAACAGTTTAATTCCAACGTTATGAGGAGAATTTTCATGATCAACAATTACAATGTTAAGAACAATGCTGTTTGATGTTTTAATAAAGCATTTATAGTTAAAGAATCATTGTTAAGGTAATACAAATGTAACACTTTCTCATTGTGAGATAGAATGCCCAATGAAAAAATGAAAATAGACAGTCAGTGATTTATATAGAGCATGAAAATCACTATTTTATGGAGCAGCAGCCTCAGTCTATATGAAATCAGCATTTTAAAAGAGTGGTATTTCGATCCATATGGAAATGTTTTCTTTTCAGCAACATAAACAGCCACATCGAAGGCACCAGTTATCCATCACAAAGAGATATGTTACAGCACCTTCATGATGACAATGTTTTTTTTTTAGTCAATACAAGATATAAAAGGATGTTGACAGTCCCAAACATCGTTGTTCCAGATTCATAGAGAATTTCTGTTCTTACTTTCTGCCAGTTTGAAGTTCAAAACAAAAGGAAAAGCTATATATCATCCAATGATTGTAGGTGTTAAATGAGAGGTTATTTACCAAAGCACAAGGGCATACACAGTATAGTCATGAACAGGGTTATCTAGATTTAGAGGTTGGGAGAACAGCAATTTTTGGTGACTAAGTTAGGCACAGAATGAAAGGAAAATGCTTACGAGTTATGCACAACAGTAGTCGAATAATGTAAACAAAAGTCATGAAATCTAAATACAAAATCTCTGCACAGGTGTTTGAAATGATTCTATAACCGTTCAACTACAGAATTAAAAAAGAGAAGATAGAATGCTGTTCAAAGAAGCAAGGAAACAGTTCATATACCGAGGAAGCTTGAGTCTATGCTATATGCTACAGGAGTTTTAATGATTTTACCAGAAAATTGAGGAGCATGACAATGGAGAAAATTAGATTACAGTGCACAAGTAGAAAGACTAATAGCAATCTCAAGCATTCACCTCCTGTCAAGAAAGGGCATTTATCATAACAGCTTCGATGACTGAACTGGAAGGTAAATATACAAAGTTGTAAGTGTTCTTTAATGATAGAAGGACAGTGCAATCAGAAGTATATACTCTGTAAAATAGAACGTTTACACTTCAATGTTTTGGCCTATAGCATGACGAAAGCCATATATCAAAAGTCAAGCTAACACAGGAATGCCTTAAGCCATGAACAGTAGCAAGTTGAGCAATTTACAGAAAATTTCCGAGTACAGAGAAGAACAATGATGACTGGGGCTTGTGTAGATATTATGTCAAAATGCAAAGGGGAATTAAGTATGTAAGCATATGCCAAGGTTTTCAAAGCTTTTACTAATCATGGCGTGAGGTCCTCAAGTTCTAGAATTTTTGAAAAAATAAAAATCAGTTTAACAATATACCCAGAAAGCAGGAAATAAGAACAACATGGAGAAATTGAGGTTCAAGTTCAAAATTGCTTTTAAGGTTACTATCTCATAGATACATGGTAATGTATGTAAATATTTCGAATACCTAGATGAGGATAAATTACAGTCACAGTAATAAATCAAGGCAAGAGCAAAAATTACTGTCATGCGCCTGGAGAGAAATTTTTGCATATACCCAGATGGGGTTTTACCGAGGAAAGTATATGCTTAATATATCAACTCGTTTTATACTGAGAGAGCTTTCAAAAGCTTACTAACCAGAATACAAAAGAATAAATGTAGGTTGGTTATTTTCAAAAGTTAACCAGTGATATGGCGCCGCCTTTCATCAAAAATACATGGTCAAAGTCCAGAAATTGCTAAGAAATCACTAGAATAAGGGTAGCCGCGGCCAAAGACAGAAATATCTGATGCTTATGTCCATTCTTAGCTGAGATATTGTGTTAAAAATTCAATGACAGAGGGATGAAAGCTTACCACGTTTTTTATGAGAGTTCATTCTCATACATGGCTTTCTTCAGATTATTCTTCCAGCATCGACTTCAATGGCAAGAAATTTCAACAGAGGATAGGTGCAGATGACAAAATGTCAGAATATCATCATAGTCGCGCCCATTAAATAACAAAAATTCCATGTAAATGCCCAAAAAGAGCTCAGATTTGTGGCGAATGAGTTTCATCTTGCCTGTTACGCCCAGAATCTTTCAAAAGATCATGGAAATTGACAGAAAATTGCAGAAGTCAAGCTTGAAACCCTACTCAGAGTGGCAGCTAGTTTCTTCCAGAAACTTCAGGGTCAAAATGTGATAATGATGGGATTTTAGGGTTCGATGACCTTTTTGTTTTTTCACCCTAAAACATGCTTTTGAAAATTCGACAATGATTTTATTAAATCATCATGTTTTATTCATTTCCCAGTCAAAAGATTTGTCAATAATGTGGTCGAGTTTAATACTTGATGCATAGTGGTTGGCCATTTTCAAAGGGGTTTAAGTTTTCATTTTAACCTTATGTATTTTTTCTTTTTATTTGCATTATTCAATGAAGGGCTAATTTATTAAATGATTCACTTTAAATCATTTAATAAATTAGTCATTTTAAACATGCAAATAAAAGACATTATAAATCCATGTTTAGAGCTGGCGAAGTTAACTGAAAGTAAGAGATATTTTTATCATGCACATGATAATGAAATTGGAGTTTCATTTCCCATGGGCGAAATCGGTAAAAATGAGGCAGTTTTGCATGTTTTAAGGCCACTTTTCAGGGAGTTGCAGTTCAGTTGGGATGGTGCATGTATCAGTTATGACTTGGCAGTGAGTTTAAGCTTATTTGGGTTTATTTTTGCATGGTTTTGGGCCTCCTTTTCAGGGATATTTTCTTCTGCTCGGATTTGGCTTTGGAATTATCACCTTTTTCTGGAGATTGGACTTCCAGTTCTTTTTGCATGCCTTTTTGGAAAGGTTTTTGTATATATTGAAAAACTTAACTGTTTTTCATCCTAGTTCTTGTTTTCTACCTTTGCCTTCAGCAAAGAAGATCATCTTGTAACTCAGTTTTCAGATTAATATAGCAGTGTTTTTATTACAGGTTCAAAGTGTGTTATTGCAGAGAATTCCTTCAATTTTCAGTATTTTGGAATTTTCCTTCAAGTTTCAAGCATCTTTGTCATGTGGGATTGATCGAAGTAATTATTGTGTTGCAGTTTTTGAAACCTTTAAATATTTATGTCTCCTTAGTGAATTCTGTATGCATCCAGGTTTAAATTCACTGGTTAAACATTGTGTTGATCAATAATCAAACAGTCTAGTTGTGGAAATTGTACTTCCCTTCTGTGATTGTTTCTTTAATAACCTTTGTTTAAAATATTAAGGTGTTTAAACTTCCAGATCTGGTTGTGCGAATAAAAAATAGTGAGTAACTATTTTGTGAGTTAAGTCTTCAAGTTGGATTCTTCGGTGCATCACCATATATTAACAGTTTTATAGTTTAGAATTCAGACTTAGTCTTTCTACCTCTTTCCCAGTCAAGTCAATTAGTTTTTATCAGGGAACCAGCCCCCTCTGGAGATTGATTCTCAATTTTAGGCAACCCACAGGCCTGAGAATCATTCCATGTTTCAACAGATTGTTAGATTTAACTAATCGAGCGTTCGGGTGCAATCTGAATTGACAACAAGATCAACATGCATTTAAAAAACACCATTTTCAACCACTCTTCCATTCAATCAATTCATTCAACTTGTCCCAAATAGTCAATCCATCATTACAATTGGCTTTCAGACTTTTACTAGACCATCAAGCACTGTGAACATCATTATTACAACTGATACAAATCAGGAACTTGCTCTCTTTTAACTTTGTTCTGACTGAACTTACAATTTCATGTATTATTTTACACCAAGTTTGCTCACTGTCCAACTGTCAAAACAACATATCTCACTTCTAAACCTTGTCCAAGACTCCATACATTCCTAACACTATCACTTAGAGAACATTATCTCAAAATCAACTCACCGATCACTGTTAGGTTAGACTTATATTCTCTGAGCAGTCAAGGCACTACTTCTTAATGAGACATTCATGCCCTAAATCGGGTAAACCAAACACACATGTTTCAAAACCCAAGATCC
Source organism: Sequoia sempervirens (assembly GCA_007258455.2). Lineage (NCBI taxonomy): Eukaryota > Viridiplantae > Streptophyta > Pinopsida > Cupressales > Cupressaceae > Sequoia > Sequoia sempervirens. Next base: position 7,641 of record VDFB02211102.1, read on the forward strand.
AAAACACTTTTAGAGACCTCTTAATGCCCATGTCCTCATATCAAAAACTCAAAATAACTTATATTGAAGAAATAAACAGTTTTTAGTCTAAACGCTATCAAAAAGGCTACTAAAATAGGCCTGATTTTCAAAGAAGACCCCCTTCAAACATTCCCAAAACACTTAAAACCTCAAAAAAGTCATTAGACATAACACAAAACTCCCAATTTATCCATTTTTATGGATTAAAAGACTCCTGTTTACAGTATATTGACAAACCCTTGTTTATAGGGTGAAAAACTCAAAAATCAATGAGGGTTTCCTGTATAGGCTACAAGAAAACCTCAAAAACTCTGGCCAACCATTGGAACATGTCAAAATACATTTGAAAAGGCATTTGGAAACATCTTCTAATCCATGCACTTTTTATTTCTCCACTATCATGCTGGAAACTGTTCATTTTGACTGGAAAACTCAGAATTTCCTGTGTAGCAGCAACTCCTTCAAGGTATTCTTGCTTTTTCCTCCACTCACAAACATCAAAACATAACAAATAACCTATCCCTAACCTACTCCACCAATCTACCTGACCTACATTGGTGGAGTAGTGTGGAAATGCCTTATAAGACTCAAAACTCAATGCACAAGATTTCAGACCGAGCCATAAGAAGAATGCTCAAACAAACATTAAATTTAATGGATTCCTTCCCAAATGGATGAAAACAAATGGTGATTCCCCAACCTACTGGAAACAATCTAAATTTGAACCCTAAACTCTTGCACAATCCGTACAAGTTAAGAAACAACTGAAAAACACAGAAAATAAGCTAAAACAGGGAACTCTTTGTTAATTTAATTCTTCCAGAATACAATGATCTCTTTGCTCGGCCTTTACAATGCTTTTAAAGAAGTTTCCAACCATCAACTACCTCTTCATCTTCCTTGAATGACCTATGACTCGTCCTCTTCCTTGATTTTCTTGATTTTCTTGTTTTGTCTCTTCACATTCTTTCTTTTTCTCTCTTTTACATATTTAGCATTTTGACAATATTACACTTTGTGCTTTTTCATGCCTTGATTACATTTAATTTTGGCATTACATGGACTTAAATACATTTTTGAAAACTTAGCCTTTTGAAGGCATTACATGACCTAGGTGTTCCTGCACCACAAGCTATGGTCTCATGGTTATTTTTTCACATCAACGTGATTTGATTCACATTTTTTTCACGTGAAAATCAACTTGAACCAGATTTTGTATTATGGAGCTATATTAAGTTGCCACTTCAAAAACCGATGTAACAATGATACAAAATAATGTTTGAGACTACAAGAAGGCATCAAAATGGCTAGTGTACTAAACAAATTATTATGATTTACGAATAATGTTGATAACTCTACTTAGTTGGCTTCTTTTTTTTAAAATAATACAAATTGAACCCTAGCATCAATAGACTATGTATATCAAGCTACCACAATTCAAGTTACATCAAGCCCATATCACCGAGACACAACCTGAACAATAGGAGGCATGGCCTATTTCAACATACTACACTCAAACCCTTGAGGGATCGATCCGATTGAACGTAGCTCAGAGTGATTCCGCGTGTTGGGGTGCGAAAGAGGACCATTCCTAGCGTAAAAATGCCTACTCGGATGCATTGGAACAGTCCGTTTGGTCACACGAGCTACAAAACAAAAATTGCACCACCTTGCAACTTTCCACTGCTTGCATTTGACACTTTTTCCATCAACTAAAAATTAGACACGACGGGAAAACCACTCCGATATAATGAAAACCGAGAGAGGTTATTGTAGAGGGGCCCAACGCGATCCCATAGGATCAGACAAAAAGTTTATAAGCGTCACGGTGTCCGAGTAACCTCATGTTGAAGTTTGTAGCCATTTTGCCCTTTGGACCCTTAAGGGATTGATCTGGTTGAACGTAGCTCAGAGCGATTCTGCATGTTTGGGTGTGTAAGAGGACCATGCCTAGCATAAACATGCCAATTTGAATGTATTGGAACAGTCTGTTTGGTCACACGAGTTGCAGAACGAAAATTGCACCACCTTGCAACTTTCCACTGCTTGCATTTGACACTTTTTGCATCAACTAAAAACTGGACACTACGGGAAAACCACTCTAAGATAACGAAAAACGAGAGAGGTTATTGTAGAGGGGTCCAACACAATCTCATAGGATCCGACGATAATTTTATAAGCATCACGGTGTTCGAGTAACCTCATGCTGAAGTTTGCAGCCATTTTGCCCTTTGGACCCTTAAGGGATCGATCCAGTTGAATGTAGCTCGGAGCGATTCCGCGTGTTTGGGTGCGAAAGAGTACCATGCCTAGTGTAAAAATTCCTATTCAGACACGTTGGAACAGTCCGTTTGGTTACACGAGTTGTAGAATGAAAATTGCACCACTTTGCAACTTTCCACTGCTTCCATTTGACACGTTTTCCATCAACTAAAAACTGGAGACTACGGGAAAACCACTATGAGATAACGAAAACTGAGAGAGGTTATTGTAGAGGGGCCCAACATGATCTCATAGGATTAGATGAGAAGTTTCTAAGTGTCACGGTGTCCAAGTAACCTCATGCTAAAGTTTGCAGCCATTTTTCCCTTTGGACCCTTAAGGGATCGATCCGGTTGAATGTAGCTCGGAGCGATTCTGCGTGTTTGGGTGCAAAAGAGTACCATGCCTAGCGTAAAAATTCCTATTCAAACATGTTGGAATAGTCCGTTTGGTCACACGAGTTGCAGAATGAAAATTGCACCACTTTGCAACTTTCCACTGCTTCCATTTGACACTTTTTCCATCAACTAAAAACTGGAGACTACGGGAAAACCTCTCTGAGATAACGAAAACTGAGAGAGGTTATTGTAGAGGGGCCCAACATGATCTCATAGGATTAGACGAGAAGTTTATAAGCATCACGGTGTCCGAGTAACCTCATGCTGAAGTTTGCAACCATTTTTCCCTTTGGACCCTTAAGGGATCGATCCGGTTGAATGTAGCTCAGGGCGATTCCACGTGTTTGGGTGCGAAAGAGTACCATGCCTAGCATAAAAATTCCTATTCAGACACGTTGGAATAGTCCGTTTGGTCACACGAGTTGCAGAACGAAAATTGCACCACTTTGCAACTTTCCACTGCTTCCATTTGACACTTTTTCCATCAAATGAAAACTGGAGACTACGGGAAAACCACTCTGAGATAACGAAAACTGAGAGAGGTTATTGTAGAGGGGCCCAACATGATCCCATAGGATCAAACGAGAAGTTTCTAAGCATCACAGTGTTCGAGTAACCTCATGCTGAAGTTTGTAGCCATTTTGCCCTTTAGACCCTTAAGGGATCGATCTGGTTGAACGTAGCTCTAAGTGATTCCGCGTGTTTGGGTATGAAAGAGGACCATTCCTAGTGTAAAAATACCTATTCATACGCATTGGAACAGTCCGTTTGGTCAGACGAGTTAGAGAGCGAAAGTTGCACAACTTTGCAACTTTTCACAAGGCAAAAAGACACCTAACCTTCAAATCTTGCTTCCAAACTTTTACTAGACCTTGGTACACTTTATTCATCTTTATTTTGACATGAAAAAAGATAAAACACCTTCTTACAACACTGTTTAATTAGATTTCACAATTGCTTGCACTAGAAGACCAAATTTGCTTGTAAGTGCTAAAACACTAAATCAGGTGTAACATGCAAACCACAATGAATCTTTGCAGGATAAATAAATTTTAGGGTACCCATTTTGGCCATTAAAAAAATATATCATTTTTCAGATACACTTATTTTGGAACACATGCCTGCTGTCCCAACTTTTTTGCTTCTAAAAAGATAAAAACATTAGAAAATAGAGCCTTTTGGTATTTTTTCAAAAGTATGATTGCCAAAAACATACAATGTTCACAAGGCCTTTTTGAAGGCATATCAACTGATGCAGAGCAGGGTGGAGGAATAAAAATTCAGATTTAAGAACCAAGAAATCAACTCAGGTTCATATATCTAATCCAACTTCCATAAGGTCAGCACTATAGTCTTCCAATTCACCACTGAACAACTAAAAGACCAATTCCTTAAAGAGAATTGTAAAAACATCCATTGATCATCAAAATAACATGAAAAAATGAATGAGAGAGATATCTAAGAATGTATGGGTCCGAACAGGTGAAATAAACTCTGAAAATATAGTAAAATCAGGAAATACAATGAAAAATCAGAAATAAAGCGTTGAAAACTCTGAATCAAACATTAACCAAACTTTCTATATTGAATAATGAGCCTTGAATGGACTTAAAATAGCAATTCCAATGACTCCATACCTAAACTAGTGACCTTATGATGGCCTCATTACATCATCTTGACCCTTACATTATGAATTTATATACATTTTCACATTTAAGCCATTCAAGGCTTCATTACACCAAATTGACAACATGCTAACATGACATTGCAACCTCATATCCTACCAACCCAGATTGACTTAAAACACTTCCTAATGGTCCTTGTGACCTTATTACAACATTCTTCATGGACTACAAATCAAAATTTACCACTTGAACACCTTGTGGTCCTGTTGTCCTTGGTGCTCCTACACCATAAACACCCTACATAACCCTACTCCACTGATCTACAAGCCTAATTCAGTGGAGTATGCTTTATTTCTTTACTTGACTCTCAAAACCTCAAATTGAAGGTTCCAAACTGAATTTCAAAAAATGTACTCTAACAGTGGAAACACTCAATGGATTTTCTTCTAGATGGACTCAAAAGAAACCTAATTCTCTGTATTATCTTAATCTACAAAGGACAAGGCCTAAATCAATTTTTACTAGTTTAGTTACAGATACGCAAAGGCAAAGAATAAAAAGAAATAGCTCATCCAAAATAGATGGAAGGCACTTACAGATAAGCATGGCAGTCTCTCAACTTAGTTAGTCTTGGTATATTGTGATTTTTTACCATTTTTAGTGATAACACGAGCACGTTATTTAATCCTAAATGAACATATC
>VDFB02211103.1:0-11056 GCA_007258455.2 Sequoia sempervirens
AAACTCCGACCGATCATTCTAAAATTCATGGAGTCTGAGGCATCGAAGAAGCAGGAGGATAGCCCTATTGAAAATGAAGAGCTCCCCAAGGAGTAGCTACAGTAAAACAACAATCAGCAAAAGACAAGGATGTTGCAACACTATCACTAGAAGACAAAATAGGGAAGGAGACAAAATGTAATTTTAAATTGTAAAATATTGGGGGTTGGTGAAACCCTATTTTGTAATGAATCTTGGCCATACAATGAGAATTAATCTTGGCCATTCATTTTACTTTTGGGGCACTATAAATAGGGGTCTCCTCTTATTTGTAAAGGGAGTTGAGTTGTTGTAAAGACATGCTGCAGAAATTTATAATGAAAATACATTGACTTGGTGCATTTTTTGAGTTTTTCACATGTTACTTGATTCAACTTCCATTGTTAGATGCTTTACTTAGATTTGTATTGTTGTTCTAGTTAGTTGTATTCTTGCTTTGATAGATTTTAGAAATGTTGTTCTGTAGTTGTGAAAATTCCTGCTATGTAGATGCCTTCTTAGTCCATACTTTTTGTTGTTTATTGCTGGTAGATGGTTGTGTAAAGTTAGTCTGGGCTTAAATTCAAAGCTGCTCCACACTTTCATCTTTGTTCATGCATGCAAATGGTGAATGAAAGGTGAAATATTTGCAGACCTTAGAAGATAGCACAAATTCCATGAGATTGTGAGATTTCTGGTTAAGTGAAATATTGTTTCCAGGAAGCTGTCCATTGCAGGAACTCCATGATTACTGTTCACAGTTAGTTGCAGGTCCGGGAACCCTCCATCTTCCCCACTCCTTTTCCCCTTTTTTTAGAAATAACCTGTACCAAGGTTCATTGCACATTGTAAAGCCAAATTTGAAGAAACATCAAAGTTTTGGATTGCTGTCTGAACCTACAACAAGGTGAAACTCGACCTCCATCTTAGAAACTTTGTATTTGAAGATCCACCTCGCATCAAGCTACGTAAGTCCACCTTTATGATTACTAGAAAAATCACATCAAAATCAACTGAGAATTCCATGCAAGTCATGACCTGACACTCGAGAGACCTTGGGGAGATTTTTAGCAACCCTCCATGGGGAGATTTCCTTTCAAGAGAGGTAGTGCATTTGGTAATCGCTCTGGTTGAGAAGTAGCAAAAACACTCATCAACAATATCCTATCTTTGATTCATCTTGACAACATTTTCTTGGATAATTTTTCCTCTTTATTCATTAGTTAAAATTGTTTCTCCCAATCTCATTTATTCTATGGTATCAGGAAGTTTTTTGATAATTTATTTAGTTCTCTTCTCTAATACCTAATAACTCTTTCACTCAAAAGCATCAACAAACAAATTTACCTTGCAAATTGATAAGATCACAACTTTGATACCACTATAGTATCTTAAATGAAATATTTTTCTATATTAATTAAAATAAATTTAACAATAAAAAATATGATGCTCAAACCCCCATGAAATTACTTTTAAATATATCCATAAATACCCACAAAAATCTAATAGTTTCTTCATGATATTGCACCCATTTTGACATTGTTTTGCACAAAAATATTGGAACTTACCTATTGATATAAATTTATATAAACAAATAAAATATGTTGTTGCAATATAAAAACTATTAGCAACAACAACATCAAATAAATATTACATTTAAATATTTAGAAAGCCCCATAGATCGAAATACTACATAACCTTGACAGTAAATCTTTTTCCCAAATTGAAATATAACATCTTTGATTCTTGGAGACGATTTGGAATAAAAAAATGGAAAAAACAAGTTTCTCTACAATAGTAAACAAGCTACAACACACAACACCAAAATATCCCCAACATCTTAGATAAACTTCACCTAGAACTTGCAACAACAAACATAAAGAAAACATTTAAACTATTTATGATTCCTTGAGCTCCAAATATACAATTCTTGAGTGAAATTTCCTCCAAGATGTTGGATCCTTATTTTGTTGTGTCTCATTTCCCCCTATTCTTCTCTAAAGGTCTACATTTTTTCCTTTCCTTTACCATCAATTATAACCAATCTAAGAGATTCTCAATGGGACATCTTGCTTAATATTATGCCTTTGGATGTTGTATTATTCCCCCTCTTCACGCTTTAGTCAAATACCTATGTTGAAAAAAACCAAAATTGACTGTGTTATTTTTTGATCTTTTGGAGTTTTGTGGTTGTTCATGTTTGCATGCATTCCCTACTTATCCTAACTCCCCACTCTGATCCTTCCATAAATAGACTGTGTTGTTTTTTACTTTGTCAAAGTTTTGAGGGTATCCATCCTAGCGTGGCTTTCCTATCACTCTTGAAACCCCACCTAGAAGCCTTGTGAAATTATTTAAGTGTTGAATCTGTTGAAATTTTGAGTTGGTGGGGTCTACCTTATATTATTTCCTTCATTAAACATCCCCACTTGAAGCCTAAAGGGTAATGTGTTGCCTCTATGTTGTTTTGAAATTTTTTTAGAGTTTTGTATTCCTAGATACCATTCTTTAGCATCCTTGATCCTCAAGGTTTGATTTTTTTCTAAAATATTAGTTCCTTTGCTTGTCAAACTTTTGAAGTTCTTCATCCATCTGTCCACCCCCATCAAACTTGTCATCCTGATCATGCTTCTCTCAAAAATTTGAAACTTTTTTTATTACTATATGTATCATATTGGAGTTATAATTTCAGCCATCCCTATTCTCAATACCTCTTTCCATATCCCCTTGATGGTTTGAAACTACATCAAAGTATTTGAAATTTTCCTAAGTACTTAATGTTTTAGATTTTTAGGCTTTCTCTTACCCTCCTACCATTTCTTCCTTCTTGATGACCTAAAGTTTCTCTTTATCTCTCAAACTTTTAGAATTCCTCATCCTCCCTCCATCCCCATCAAACTTCTCATTCTTATTGTCCCTTCCTTGAAATTTTGACATTTTGATGCCCCATCATCTCTAGCATGCATTTCCCTCCAAGTATAATTTTCAACATTTCAGATTTTCTCATTCCATCATGCTTGCCAAACCTTCAAGGCATTTTTTTTCATCTTCCCCCTTTTTGGCATGCAAAGTCTCAAAACTTTGATGTTCGAAAAAAAACCTTACCTACCCTCCTACACAATCCAAGATGCCATTAATGGGTGAAAGTGATGTATCTAAATGGAAGATGAATTCCTATTCTCCACCAATACAATAAGGATGTGATCAAGGTATATTTGAAGTGCAATATTGATTAAGAATCTGACAAGAAGACAAGGTCACCATCTCTAGTTGTAGAAAATCATGGATTTCCAAGGGCTCCATGAAAGTTTGCACATTTTTCCATTTTGGGCTCTTGGTAGAGGATATAGGCACTTGCCTTTTCATTTTGTATGCATGGTAAAATTAGTTGGATTAGTTGCAAAACCAATAGAACAAAGATATTCATAGGAAGCCCTAAGGTTTCAATTTCTAATTATAAATAAAGGTATTTTGGCATTGTAATGATCTGGGTTCATCACAAATTTGTATTAAATATTTATAAACTATATGGATCAAATTATTAAAGGAATAATCAACCTTAGTTGAGTGTCTCCCTATGTATGATATATATTTATGGATGTGTTTTGTTAAATTGGTCAACCAAATGACTATAAAATCATTGTTAAACCTTTGTAAGGTATCTTTTTAGCATACTTAAGGAAATATATGGGTATACGCATAGATTAATAAGTAGAGTCACTTAATATTATGCAACCATTTATTTCTTTTTTGAATGCATGTGTAGATCCCATCTTGCTTGTGCATTTCGAAAAGCATAGTCTTTTGTGGTATCTTGATTAAGATATCACCTTGGTTCCAGTTATTACATCGTTTATATGAACTCAAAGAATTTTTTGCTCAATTGGATAAAGAAACCACTCCAAAAAAATTCCACTTCTCATCACCCAAAACACTTAAATGAAACATCTATAATCATTATTTTTTAGTTGTGGTGTTAGTGTATCTTGATTTCATGTATGAGTGAATAACAATAATAGGGGATATTACTAGTATCTTAATCACTCTACATGGTAATAATTATCTATTATATAAAGGTGCACAACTCTGCATACTTAAACCAACACAAATATATTGTGACACCAATAGTGGGATACTCTATGTAAAGGGTATAGCTTGTAGCAAGGCAAATGTTCAATCACAATATCATCAATTAGTTTAGCACCTTAGGGAAACCCCTTTGACCTTATAGAGCCAGAATTGAAGGAGGCCTTACTCACCTTACTAATTGGTCCTCAATTGCTCGAACTAAATAAAGGTTTTATGATACCCTTCTTAGGTTTGACACCCTTGGCACTTGAAAGACTATCCAACCTTAGGTATTTGGAATCCACAACTTAGATCTCCAACACAAGAAACAAATGGTTTTTTATCCACTAATTCCAAACTCCAATTAGTTTTCTTCCACTAAAAAAATGTAAATCATAAAACTTATACAAAAACTTGTGATGTAGAAATGATTGAATGAAAAACCTAAAATGTTCACAAACTGCATATTTACATCCTTCTTGGCCAATTTGGGTGTCCAAATTCCCAAGGCTCCTTTGAGGTCAATTTAAAATAATATTAAATTTTACTTCTTCCACTTCCAAAGTTGTTGGCCAAAAATAACTAAAAACTCCACTAAAACCCAACACCTTATTTGGAGCCAATTTAAGTTAATCTAAATATTTAAATATCCTAGTAATAATTTAAAATTGTTCAAGAGGTTGAGATTAATTGGTTAAAGCATTGAGTTTTCATTGTGGCTACCCAAGTTCAAATCCCAAAGGCACGTCTAATATGAAATTATATGTTGTGACTCTCGGTCTTCCATAGTTGGCTTCTAGTGTGGGGATGGTTTCTAAATAAGTGGATTTCTAGGTTGTCAATCTTAGTCTTCCTTAGGACAAATAAATATTAAAATTATTATTTCCCTATTAATTTACCTTAGCTTGGGAAATATTAGAATGGGCTATTTAATCACTTGAATTAAATTATTTTAAAATGAGACACAACATATAGTTGTTTCTATCTACATGTCTTGGGTTTTAGCATATAACACCTCTCAACATATCCTTGTGTGGAGTACCACACTTAGAATCATGTGCATGTGAATTTGAAGTAGATAAAGTGATTTTTTTTGTAAAATATTCAAAGTATTCACCAATATATTTAAAAAATTCTATTAGACCAATAATAAAAACACAAAGAGTGTCATGGCACACACTATACTCCTCACTCATTTAAGGTTGGTAATAAAGTTTGGTTGCATCTTCATCTGGAGAGCTCTAAGGGTCCACAAAAAAAGATGAAGCCTATGCATTATGATCCATACACCATCCTACACATAGGTAGTGAGAAAGTTTTTTTTTGTCAATATATTACAATACTTGGGTTTACATCCATTTTTTAATGTGGATTTCCTCAAGCCACACATTCCTCGTCTTCTCGAGCAAGAAATGAATCAACATCCTTTAGAATTATATCTTGATCATATATTTTCTTCTACATAAGACAAGATCATTTATACTACTACAATGTGTATGTACACAAGTTTACATCATCTATTTATAGTGGCTAATGTAAGGTAATATATAGTTCAAGAAAAGTGGTAGAGTCTCTAGTAGCTCCATATTTAATTTTAAAAAATCACCAAAGATACAATAGATCCTTTTCTTCTGAAGAAATGGAAAATGATTTGAGTGTATCCATGCAATATTTTAAAATTTTTGTATATGCCTTTATTTTTATTCTCTTCTCTAAAAAATATATGACCATCACAAAAATATTGGTGTCATTGCACACCACCACACATGGCACTACATCTTTCTCATCATGTGCTACCATACATGACTATGCATAACCTAGCATAAACACTTGATAAATTCACTAGATTTACATGTGGACAACTCTAGTGATTAACATAATGCTAACCATCGAGAAGTACAATTGAAAAGTATTTGGAATGTCAATGGTTTAGGATGAGCTATTACATTTCTAGTTCTTTTTTTGTATCTATAATATAATTTTTTTTAACACTCATACATCTCTCACATTGAGGACAATGATGAATATTATAGAGACATAGGCAAACTAGTTTTGAAATTTTTCCTATTTAGATCAAAGGTATCTTCATTCCTAGATATAATCATTGTAAACATTCATTCTTTTTTGTGAATAAAAGTGACACATATTTGCTAAATACCCACTTTGATTGTGAAATTGGTTTACTTTATTTTATTTTCTATTTGTATAATATATAAACCCTCTACTTTATAGAAGTAGTTTATCCCCTAGGCCAACTCAATGATTAAATATCAAATAAATATCCTCATTACAGTATCTCAATGTTACATGCATTCTAAAAAAATCTATGCACAATACAACATGGACCAATCTTCTTGGGTAATAGCTTGGTGTACTCACCATTTGGGAATCTCTCATTTCTCATATGTGTCATAACTAACTCACCCCTATAAATTAGTGTTCTCTCTTCCATACTCATTTGCATGCAACTTATATATTGTGATGTTCTTCTCCATTACCTTCTTGAATTATGAATGAAACTAATTTACATTTTATGTGAATAATTAAGCCTCCATGCTTACATGAATACCATCTTCCACACTCAATGCATTCATGAAGCCGCATGGATATGTCCCATACTAATTTGAAAATTAGGTTAGTTACAATCCACCAATGGGTTCAAGTTGGAGGAAACTAATCAAGACTTACACAAGAGAATTTTTTGTCACCAAATGAGTGAAATATGATGCATGAAAATTGGAAACATGGTTTATAAGGTGTAAAGGGTGGTTTGAAATATCCTTTAAGTCTTTGTTTTAGATTTTTGATGTTGGATTTAAGTAGAAGAGTTAAAATGGAAGTTCATTGCTTATGTAGGTGGTGAGAATGATGTTTTCTATTGTGAACATGTAATTCCTACCAATCAACTCATTACAAACTAACAAACAATAAATACATAAAAAAATGAGCATGTTCTAATGAGAGTGAGTATAGATGGAAATGTTTTGAGTTTTAATCAACTAATATGGATTCCTTTTGGATTTCTAAGAATTAGGAGGTCATAAAGAGTCTATGTATTGCTTATTCATACATGTGCAAGGATTGGATAAGTGTGCAAATTTTTTCTATACTTTTAGAGTGAACTTCAAGCAAGAAGTTAGGGTTTTCTTAGTGTAAGATGAAGAGAAAGAGTGAAGGAGCTAAAAATCAATGTTGGGAGTTCAAATCATCCATTCTAGAGTTGTAATACCTATAAAGAACATCTAATATAGCAACATAAGGTGTCTATACACATTATTCTTGGATTTTTATTCCCATTTAAGGATTTCTTCATATGAATAATGGTGTTTTGTCTCCTTTTCATGGGTATTTGAACTTTATTTTAAGTATGTTTCCATGTTTGTTTCATATACTAAACATGTTTTTATATAATTTGTAGATGTTCACTTATTCTGGTATTGCCACATTGAGAGGTTATTTTATTTGAAAAGCTAGAAAGGATCCAAAATGCTTGAGGCATAAATTTAGTTGTTGATAGAAAAATGGTAAAAGAGCATATAAGAATAGTTTAAGGAGTTTACGAGTCTAGTATACCATCCACTAGATCAAGTGGAAGTGATAATGTTGTACAATATAAATTTAATATTGGATCTAGAGAAGGGACAAGGTCAAGAAGAGTTATGGCGAGGGAAAAGGATGATGGTGAGGCTCTATTCAAAAGACAAGATGATGTGAGAATAATTATACTAGTGGGAAATATTGATAGTTGGAAACCATTTTGATTTCTCTAATAAAGAGGTTAGGTATGTATAACACACATGAGGAGGAAAGTGAGCTAGGAAATATTGAATTGGATCAAGGTCAAACCTCTAAAGGTAATTTATTTAAAGATAAAGTCATTGTTGGTGAATTTAATCATTGAGAGGGAAATATCCTTTATATTCATTTGATGAGGTGAACCACAAAGGATTTATTGTAGGTGTTTTTTGTTCTAGTGTTGCAAGTTCTACTAGCACTAGTTCATCCCACTTGTCATCAATTTCCTTAAAAAAATTAAATTAAAGGTATGACTTTTGTATTTTCACTTGTATAATACTGTTTAATTCAAAACTAGACATACGTAGTTGTTTATGCATATTTTCAAGTAGTGTATTCATTGAAATTTACATATATATAATTATGTATATACATATGTACATTTGTGTTGTAGTTAAGGGTAGGGATCCAAGTGAATGGTTACCTTTCCCTTATAAGAAGTCTTAAAAAAACATAAGGTCAAATAAGATCCTATAGCACTCAAAAAATAAAATTTTAAGGCTTACTCAAGCTCTACAATTCTAGACAAAAACTATAAAATAAACTACTCATGGAAAACAATACATTAACTGCTCAAACCTTGCATTGGTTTCAAAGGATTTTTAATCTACTTATTTTCTAATTTACCACATATCCTAAAAATCCATTCATTTAACCAAAATATTAATATACAATATAAACAAATAAAATTTAAAATATTTACAACTTGTTGATGTTTATGGGTAATTTGTGAACATAATAAATGAAGGAAAGTGTTGGTTTTCATTATCCAAGAAAACATGATTACATATTAGTTTCATGGGGAAATTTTGATATCATGATCCTTTTTAAATATAAAATTAATTTATCTACAAACCCTCAAACTTAAGCAACACCAAATCAGAAACATAAACAACAATACTTATGAAAACTAGAGCTCCTATGCTAAGAGTAGCTTCAAATGGCAACTCTAAACTTCTCTATTTGGATCCAATTTTAAAAATGAAACATACAATGCCTTATTACACATTTAAATTTCATTAAAATGATATAAAATCCAACCTCAACTAATTATCCTAAATACCTCCTCCTTTCTCAATCAAGGCACCTAGATTTGGAAGTTTCAAGAATTCCAAAATTTCCAACTATAGTTCTTCTCCATAATGTCACACCCTTTTCTAAGAAATAAAGGAATTAAAGTTGTAAGAATGTAACTCTCCATTTTATAATCCTTATCATAAGTGGTGTCAATAGTATAACAAGTCAAAGCAAGAATCAAGGAGGACAAGTAACTCTAGTTTTAAGGCTCCATCATAAAGGTGTACATGCAAAATCCCCCACACAATTTAACTCCTTACACATGTGCATCAGTTAGAGTCAAATGAATGTAAATGAAGGTATACAATTTAATATAGGATAATGAAATTTGAGAGGGCCACCGACCCATGTACATATATGCGAATTTGTGACCTTTCAACTTCTAAGAGGGTCTAAAAGATGCTCTTCTAGGACAAGCATCCAAAATTGAGAGGAACATTAAATTTATATTTATATAAAGATGAAGAATTTATCTACATCAAGGAATCCAAGGTTAGAACAATTAAAACAAAAAATATAGAAAAAAAACAAATATTTTTGGTGATGCTAATTGATCAAGGCCCTAGATGCTTCTAAGTCAATTTGTACACAATTATACATGCATGTATTAAGTTGTCTTATTCATTTCATACACTTCAAAATTGTATACACCTAAGTAAATAATTGTACACACACATACAATTTATACATTTATATATTTAATTACCAATGTGTATATGCATGTATATAAATGTATACATATATATGTATATAAGTAATTGTGAATTAAGCATGTTTAAATCTAGTAGACCAAACAAATGTAGATTATTTTTTCCTCTTTTTGGCTTTATGTAGTCTTATATTAATTTTTCTAGTTTATTTTTTCAGGCTCAACAAGTTTAATATGTTGTGGATTTTATTCTATCTAATATGTATATATTCATAATGTATGCCTTTTTTTGATATTGCTTTTTTAGTCTAGGTTTTGTGTATTGATATAGTTTTAGTATGTTGTAATTTCCATCCATTCGTAGTAATCAATACATATATATACATAATGTATGCCTTCTTTTAGTTATAAGGATTTTTAATAGATGTAAAATTTGCATATGTAGTCTTTTATGTGTAATATTTGTAGGAGTTCATCTTTATGTCTAATCATTTCATAATTTGTGTGTCCTCAACTAAAAAGTATGTGTAATATTTTTAGGAGCTCATATTTCAGTCTTTTTCTTTGGATCAAATCAATTCTCAAGGTTGCATAGCATACTACTTATTTTCTCTCTCTATGTGATAGATGTTTTAGTTGCAAGTGTTTTCTAGGAGTTGTGGGATTCAAAATCAACTCCACACATAACACATGTGTAATATTTACATAAATAAAAATATGTATATCTGTAATATCCCTCAATAGAATATCAATCTCAAATATGAAAATATCTATTTCGATCAAACTTAAAATAGAGCAAATTGGGTAGACCGAAAAGAACACCAAAATACTCCAAACTGAAATTGGGTGTTGTGGAATTAAAGTAGAATGATTTATTATAGATATTATCATGATATTAAATCAATATTATTCTTAAATACATTAGATAACAACAGTGAATAGATGCAACAAAATACACCAAAGATATCTCTAAACAAAAGCTTAAATACCCACAAAAACTATTGCCAAAACCACACAAACTCTCTCCAAATTTCATACAAAGTTTTGAACAGAAAGGTACATACTTTCAAATACTAGAATAATATCAAAATATACTGCTCACAACAACAATGCAATTTGAAACTCAGAAATCTGCACTATGCACTCCAAAACTAAATCTAACTCTTGCAATCAAAATGGAATAAGAACACAAACGAAAAGCTTTCAACACATTGGAAATTCCTGCATGAAATTGCTCTTGGATACCCTCAAAACCACTATTTTTGAGCTTCACTATCCCTAGTTTATCAGTCCTAGAGATTAATCCTTCTTCGGTTTACTAGCCTCTGAAGAATAGTCACAACCTGTGAGAGAAAACAATGCATAGAATGAATTGAATCTTAGGAGACAAAAGAAATAATATACAAAACCACTTCCAACATCAACTTGGGCACCCAAAATCCAATGCCC
>VDFB02211107.1:0-35664 GCA_007258455.2 Sequoia sempervirens
GTTGAAGTCTATTGAAACAAAGCTCCACATATCCTGCATTTAGAATAGAATATAAATTTCTTAGGCTTTATACCCCCTTTACTTTCAGCATATTTCTGATTAGTTTTAGGAAAAGAACCACATTGCCAAATCATACACGTAAGAATCTCCTTCAAAATCATATATTAGCTGCTGTTGCCAAAGAAATCCTGAACAATTGTAAGTCCCCTCGTCTCTGGTCCTGACCAAAACACATCAACCAAACTGGGTCTATTCGCACTTAAGGAACCTTGGAGTTGAACATGCGAACTTTCTCGCAATCTTAGCGCATGGAATACTTTGATCAAGAGAGAACGGAGTAGCCCCAAAACTATTTTGTTCTGCTGTTTGGTATGGTCACAAAAACCACATCAACAGGATCCACCTACAAAATGCCTTCTCTAGATGACTTTGTTGTAGAACTCACAAGGGAGCAAGATAAGTTGGTTCAAAATGGGTACAATTAAACCCTCAAATTCACATGCCTTGGTTGTAAAACAGGGCACAAAAGAGCATATAGGGTCTGCCAAACAAGATAAGAAACAAAAGAACCAAGGAGAGAAGATGAAAGATCAGAAACTTGCTGCCTCAAATGCAACAAATCAGACCTCTTCACCGAAAGGTTAACCTAAGAAGAAGAAGGTCAAGTGCTTCAACTGTAAAAGGTCTAGCCATGATAAACATAGGCGTTTAAAAAAACAAATTGATCACCTAACACATCTTCTTGAAAAGAACAATATTAAGGTGCCTAACTCAATCAAACAAGATTCATCAAAAGGGTCTTTCAAGGATAAATAAATGTAAGGGGATAGGAAAGGGCAAGGCTCTAATTGTTGTTGCTTGACAACCTGATACATGAAACATTGACTCAAGTGCTTCGTACCACATGGCTTCATCACTTGATGGTTTCACCTCCTCAAACCCATGTTCTATGCCTGCCATACTAATGGGTGATGACACTCTTGTGGAAGTGCATGGGAGAGGGTCAGTTGATGTGGGCGAAGGAACAAGATGTTCTTTGTGTTCCATCTTTGTCAACTAATTGTTGATGTTTATTGAGCAGCGTCGGTCTTATTCTTCCAGCCGATCTCCTTGTTGAAGAACAATAAATTAAATGTAGACCAAGCTATTTAATTTATAGCGATTTCAAAAGACACAACTCTTATGTTAAAAGTGTTTAATTATCAAAGAGGTTCGATTAAGAAGAGGCACAATTTTTTAGAAGGGAGCCGACCTCTTACAAGAGGCGCGATTATTTGCTCAAGGCCTACATGCTTTCATTGAAGGGTCACGTCCCTTCCCTTAATATTGTATATAACCACCTTCATTGTATCTCACTTAATCATCGATTTCATTCATTGTTCCATCCATCTCAAGTGCAAATTTATTCAAGGCAGATTGAAGACATATAAGTTCAAGTTCGGCATTATTAGTGGCTGAGTTGTACCAGCATATTGCTCCATTGTTATTCTGTGTTGCATCACTCTTTGGTGCATGTTATAGGTCCTTCTTATCTGCCCTTTGTAAAGGAGACAATTGTGTTGACATTTCAATATATAAGTGATATATTGTTGCTGGGTTTTTCTCCCTCAAGTGGAGGGTTTTCCTAGGGTATCTGCTGTGTTATTGTGTCTGATTTGAATTAATTTTCTGTGCATTAAATCTGATCATAAAATTAACACTAATCTCCTATTTGTTTATTAGATGACTTGCACAGGCTCTAGCAAGCAAGTTGAGTTCACACCAAATCTAATAGTAATCAGTGAAATGCACAGTGGGTCTACAGTTGTCATGGGAAAAGTAGATCACCAATCTAGACTATATTAGTTTTCAAATTTTGTTCCTGACTCTTCTTCAACAATATTACTCAGTCACTCAAATGAGGTGAGTTGTTTGTGGCACCAACAGTTTGATCACTTGAACCACCACTACTTGTAGCAGCTCAATCAACAAGACATGGTTTCAAGGTTGCCTTCTATTTGATTTTTTGATGGAATTTGCCAAGGATGCATTCTTGGTAAGAATCCTAAAGAGAAATATGATAAATGCAAAGCATGGAGAGCCACACAACTATTGGAATTAGTACACAATGACTTAGCTAAACCATTTCCATATCCATATTTTAACAAGGCTCAATATGTCTTGACATTTATTGATCTTTCTAGATACACTTGGGTTTATTTTCTCACATAGAAGTCTAAGGTCTTCAATTATTTTTAGGACTTCAAAGCTTTTGTAGAGAAACAATCAAATGATTAGGGAAGGCTATCAAGTTTTTGCATACAGATAATGGGGCTGAATATGTTAACCATCTATCTGAACAATTGTGCTTCAGAAGGCATTGATTTGCAGCACATAGTTTCATATAGTCCTCAACAAAATGGTGTCACAAACACAAGAACATGTCTTTGAAGGAGATGCCAAATTGTATGATACAGTCTAGCCCATTGGCAGCTCAATTATGGATGAAGGCCATTAATTGTGCATGTTACATCCAAAACCGAGTTCCTCACCGAGTTGTGAAAGGGGTAACTCCTTTTCAAGCTGGGACCGGTTGGAAACCTAAAGTTAAGCACTTTTGAGTGTTTGGTCCTCTTGCATGGACCCACATTCTAGTAGAGAAACGCAAGGCCATGGATCTGCAAAGCAGTTTTTGCGTATTTGTTGAGTACCCAAATGGTGTCAAAGATTATAGGATTTATCCCACCACTCATGAATTGTTCATTGAGAGGAGTGCCTTTTTTAGGAGAGTCCTAGTTCTACTCCTACCACTTCTCCATCCACCATCACATTGGAGACATTGCATCATGATGGCAACTCTTCAAAGGATCTTAATAAACCTGATCTTGATGAGGATTCTTCTTCCTCCACTTGAAATGGTGACAATGATGATGAAGATTCACATTCCTCTCACAATCATCATTCAAAGGTTGATGATTCTCCTCCACACTCTCCTGCCTTAGGGCCTCTTTGGGCTCATCAAACATTGCAATTAGCACGTGATTGGGTTGGTGATCCATTAGATACTAGAAGAACAAGGTCACAGTTTCAGCAAGGTCCACATCTCTTCATTGCTTCAACTTTCAATCCACAATCCTTTTGGGAAGGTTCTAGTATCCTCGAGTGGGATGCTGCTATGCGAGAAGAGTTCAATTCCTTAGAGAGGAACCATATATGGGATCTAGTCCCCCTTCCTAAGGGAATTAAACTTTTCAATGCAAGTGTATCTATCAAACAAAATTTGCATCAAATGGGTCAATTGACAAGCATAAGGCTTGCTTGGTTGCAACATGATTCTCCCAAGTTCCTGGGATTGACTACATTGAGACTTTTGCGCCAATTTTCAAAATGAATTCCATCCAACTTGTCCTTGCTATAGCTACAACCCACCATTGGAAAGTTTATCAAATGGATGTGAAAAGTGCTTTTATTCACAGTGTCCTTTAGGAGGAAATCTACATGGAACAACCACAAGGGTTCATACAAGATCCTTCACTAGTTTGTCAACTTTGGAAGTTTCTTTATGGCCTCAAGTAGGCCTCTCAAGCTTGGTATGCCAAGATGAACTCCTTCAATTTGACGATTGGATTCACTCAATGCCATTCTAATCTGAACACATACATTCTACAACAGGATGACACTCACATTTCTAGTTCTCTATGTTGATGACTTGTTGATCACAGGGTATCACTCATCCACCATCAAGGCAATGAAAATTGCTTTACATGATAGATTTTTGATGTCAGACTTGGGCCTTTTGCATTACTTCTTGGGGATTGAGATCACTCGGTCATCTTCAAGTATCTTCATTACACAACTTAAGTAGGCTCTTGATATGCTCTCCAAATTTTGCATGGTTGATTGTAAGCATACACCAACTCCATTTTTGTCTGAGATCAAATTTGAGGTTGTGTTCTTCACCATCGGTTAATGGCATTTTGTTTTGACAACCTATTGGGAGTCTCCTCTACTTGACTCATACGAGGCTCGACATTCCATATGTTGTGTGCATGGTCTCTCGATTCATGTAGGAGCCACATGAGTTGCATTGGAAAGTAGCTAAGAAAATCCTCCACTACAATAAGGGTAGTCGTAGTTATGGGATCTAATATGCAGCAGGTGTGGATATTGACTTGGTGGGACACACAAATTCAGGTTGGGTAGGTGATTCTTAGGATCACAAGTCTACTTAAGGTATTACCTCTCACTTGGTTCTGGTTGAATTTGTTGATCGAGCAAGACGCAATCTGCAATTGCTCTTTCATCTATAGAGGTTAAGTGTTGAGGGGCACTTAATGCCACCACTAAGTCAATTTGGCTTCAAAATATTCTCACTAAGTTAAGAATTTCATTCAAAAAATCTACAGTCATCTTTTGTGATAACCAAAGTGCAATACAAATCTCAAGGAATCCAATCCATCACCAATGAACCAAACACATTGAGATTCATATGCACTACATCCAAAAGTTGATTTAAGAAAACATCATTGATCTTAAGTATTGTACAACATTGGAGCAAATTGTAGACATCTTCACCAAAACCCTTCACTAAAAACAAGTTCCTTCATATGCGAGCTTTGTTTGGGGTGCAACAAATGTCTACTTCAAGAGGGGCTTCTTAGTCCTTCACATTCTCTCTACTTTGGGGAGGGTATTTTCTCTCTCTATTTTTTTATTTTTTTTGGGGGAGGGTCGGCTTCTTTTGGGTGGGGGGGGGCTCTTTGTACATGGGTACCTCATCAAGCTTCATTTGTTGGGACCCATCTTTTAACCCACCTACATTACGCTTAAGCAGGGGTGTTAGTGTAGGCTTTTTAATTTCCTTACATTAGGGGATGCTTCTTTTTCACTAGACATATTATTAAGCTTTCTTATGTTATTTAGGCATGGTTATTATGAGGATAGATGGCATAATCCATCAATTACATGTGTCACTCTCACCCACACTTGGGTAGTTGAGTCTCACACCCTCTTTTGGATTTATATGCCACCTCTCATACCATTTGTTTGTCTTCATTTGAGGAGCAACCATGTGATTTGGCATTTACCAAGTAGGTAAAAATCTTGCCTATTTTGGGCAATTGGAGTTATTAAACCTCTTGGATGTATATGCCCCTATCTATGCGATACATGCAACACTCACCTCTCTTCTTTGTTAGTCAAAAAGAGTAATGTGAGCACTACTTATACTCTGTTGCATTTTGTCTCTTGAGTTCCCTCTTTTTTAGGATTCTCTCTCCATTCCAATATTTTGATCTTTGATCATCTATCGACTGGCGTACATGTGATCTACAACTAACATGAGATCATGGCTCAAATTCTCTTTTCTCGTAGAATATAACAAGAACAAAGTAAGAAACTACCATGAGCATAGCAATGACCTTGAATACACCAAAGAATAGCTCAATTATTATACATAGAAAGCAGCTGGTATAAGAGTTCAATAGATCTCCAACCTTTCAAGGCAAACAATAGAAAAAATGCATGATCATAAATGTTCCTTTGTACATATATTCATGAATAGAGACTAATCTAAAAACCATTGGTTGGTCTACAACACAACCATTAGCAAAATCCAATACCCACATGTCCCATAGAGATATTTAGTGAGATTCTTGGAGACATCAAGTTGGAAATAGAGGGATTTAAGGGGAAAGAGATCCTATTCTAGAAATTATATCTCTACCATAAGAAATTCCAGCAACATGAACATGTAGATGACAACTGCCCTCTTCTTCAAACTAGATTTCCCTAAGGTCATGGTTGAATAGATCCAGCTTATCGGGAAGAGGTAAAATAATGAGGTAAAGCTTAGGATTAGAATGGTTGGGATGTACTCTGGTAAAGGTAAAGCTTTTTAAGAAAACACCAAGACATGGATCCAAGAAAAGAAGATAAAATTATTGGAAATACAGAAATGAATTCTTACAATGAGAAAAGGAAAGACAGAAATTCAACCAAAGTTGTCGGTTTGTGAAAGCAGCCAATGTCGAGTGCAGCAAATTCAAATTGAGGTTGACAATTTGAGAGCAAGAGCAAGCCTCTACTCTGATGATACTGAAAAAGAGATGGTATTATCAAAAATACAAAAGAAAAAGAAAATGCAAAACAACATTGGATGCAGATTTCTGTTGAATGAAACAAAATTATCCAATCTGCACTTATCTTAAGTTGTAGGAACATAAATTATGGCTTGGGTAATCTTTGTGTGCTTATAATTGGTATTAAATGGTATAGTTTCTTTATATTTTTTGTCTATATAAAGAATGATCCCCTTATTACTAGCCAGAACAACATTATTTAAATATAGAACCTCACATATCCCTTAAATACATAATATGATGCTTTTCAAAATATGCTATATCTAAAGCATAAGAAAATCTAGATATTTTGCGACAGTTGCTCATTTTCATTTTTAGAATATTCTAGTAGTGGTCAGAGAAAGGAAATACATATACATACACACACGTTAAGTAATCATAAAATGTACAAAAGGACAATATAACAACATACAAGCATCTCTTAAATAGATGCTCATATAATCCAAAATGTACCCATTCATTTATAACAATTACTAATAATATAAATATATTTATGTTCATTACAAGTACCTTTTGCTTGAGATACTTTGCCCTCAATTCTCAAAACATGAGGAGAGATGGATGTAAGTACCTCAAAGATTTGATTCTCCAAAGTTTCCTCATTTAGTGGACCGCATAGTCCTTACACAAATTTTGGGAATAACTTCAAGTTCAAGCACAAGTTTTGCTTTATCTTAGAGGATCAGGAACGTAACTTGGAAAAAAAACACGTACTACCAATTTCTTCTTGTGAAACACATTGTAAATCATTGTGGACACAACTTGATCTTGGTAATTCTAATTCACTAAGTTGTCGGTTCTGGTACAAATACACCAATACGGCAAAAAATCCTTGGGTATGGTACATCACTAATACACAAGCAAATATTCTGGCCACATCATAATCAAGGACCTATCTCAAACACCCATGTAGGACTTGTTGTACAACTATGGATGTTGGGACAAGCAATGCAAGCCCCTCTAAGCCATAAACTTATACTTTTAGTTTTGATATTTGTTTTGATGCCACAGATTTCAGAATCCATGAGTTTTGTATACACAACAATATATATATATATATATATTGTTTCCTATAACTAAAATCCACTTTTATACTCCAAGGTTTTTTCAATTTGCCGAGTTTGGGAATTGAGTCCAACATCAGGTCAAAAATCAGTTTGCCGAGTCTATGCTAAGTTTGAGTCTTGTAACTATGGATAAAACTATTGAAGTAATTAGTGGGATCATTGATTATGAAACTACAAAGCTAATTGAATTATGTTTGAGATCAACCTTCTTTAGCTTTGTGGGCAAATTCTATGAACAAACTAAAGGTATAGCTATGGGATCATCCCTTCTTTTGGGAAGAAAGAGCTTGATACATATTTATTAAAATTATGTCAAAGAAAATATTTTTAGATGATACAAATGTGTATTGGGATCATAAGGAAGAAAGCATCAATAATTTCCTTAAACATCTAAATAATCTCACAAAATATATCATTCAGAACAGATTTGAAGGAAGATGGCCTTATTATGTTTCTTGATGTTCCTTTGGTAGGAATGACAATGGTACTTCACACACCAAGTGTATAGAAAGAATATGCCCATTGAATCTTTGCTTGCAAGCTAACTCCCATCATCATCCTATACAAAAAATTAGGATGTTAAAAACTTTGGCAACTAAAGCCTTAAGGATTTTAGATGATGGTCATTTTAGTAAAGAAAGAAAATACCTTACTTAAGCGTTGAGGAAGAATAGGTACGAAGATAAACAAATAGTTAAACAAATTTTGTGGAATGGAATGAGGAGCTTGGTGATGAACGTAAACAAAAAGTCTTTCCAACTTAAGGAACATAATGGACAAATTTAAAAAAAAAAAATCAAATAAAAACAAGTCAAAAACACTTTAATACCTATAAACATTCTAAGGAACAAGCTAAGAATAACACAATGGATAAATATGACAATAGAAAGAGTAGTCATGTCTACAAGATAGATAGCTTGTGAGGAAGACCATACGTTAAAGAAATCAATAGACCCATTCAAGAATCAACAAGCATGGTGGAGATCTTAAGCATAATAGGAGACAAAACTCAGCCATGGCAAAACACTCACAACAAAATATCATATTTGCATTAATAAGGAAAAAGTTAAAATAATTATGAACACACAGAATTATTGCCAAGATAATCGATTAATTAAAATAAGAAGCAAACGCATTCTTATATAGAACTACAAAGAGCTAATAATAGCAAGACTAATAAAAGCTAACTAAAGGCTTAATTGAAAGCTTTAATCCCAACTAAAAGCTAACTTAAAGCATAACTAAAAGAATAAAAGAATATACCTACTGTCTATTCTAATAACCTATTTGACCATTAAACTAGATATAACAATATTATTTTAATACCCTCCCTTAATGGTCAATCTATTAACTACACCAAGCTTATCCCCAAATTTTACAAACTTATCAGGATTCAAAGACTTGGTTAGAATGTTTGCAGTCTAGTCGTCAGTGGGACAATACTGCAACATTACTGATCCATCTTCTACAAGTTGTTGTATGAAATGAAATGAAGCTCTACATGCTTGGTACGCTCATGGAAGACTGGAATCTTGGCAAGCTTTAGCACCCCTTGATTGTCATAAAACAAGGGTGAAGGCCCTACTTGAGACATCTGCATATCTGAAAGCATCCTTTGAAGCCATACTGCATCACATGTTGCTTTGACGATTCCTCAATATTTTGCTTCGATCAAGGAAAGAGCTATTGCCTACTACTTACTAGTCCATGTGACTGCACCAGTGCCAAGAATGAAAAACATACCCAGAAGTGGACTTCCTGTCATCAACTGAACCTACCCAACCTGAATCTGTGGACCAGTCTAGGAACTTTTATTCTGCTATGCAGAATGCCAAAGTCAAGTGTCCCTTTCACATATCTTAGTACCCGCTTCGTTGCAACCCAATGTTCTACCTTTGAAGCTATCGTAAAAAAGGAAATGTAACTCAACATAACTCAAAATAGGTCTAGCGGTTGTAAGATGGATAAGGCTGCCCACTAGTTGCCTGAAAACTGACTCATCAATCACCTTTGACTCTGTGTTGGCTGAAAGCTTTAGCCCTTTCTCCATGGGTGTAGATGCGATTTTGCAATCTGTCACTCTAAACTTGTCTAGCAAACTCTTGGCATATTTAAACTGTGAAATAAAAATACCACCATCTTTTTGCCAAACCTCTACACCTAGGCAATAATGTAGGAGGCCTAAGTCTATCATGTCAAAAGTGTGACACAAATTACACTTGATTTGCTCAATCAAATGCTCTTCACTACCTGTAATGATGATATCATCCACATATATGACAAGAAGGATGATGTTATTGCCTATTCTCTTGACATATAGATTTGGATCTAAAGGACTGCTCTGGAATCCCTATTGCCCCAAATACCTACCAATCTTGATGTAACATGCCCTAGGTGCCTGCTTCAAACCATAAAGGGCTTTTGCTAGTCTGTAAAACTAATGCTCCTTTCTTGTAACCTGAAAACCCTGAGACTGTGTCATGTACACTTCTTCCTCTAAGTCACCATTGAGGGAGGCACTCTTGACGTCCATTTGATGTACTTTCCAACCAAACTGTGCTGCCATGGCTAGAACTAACCGAATGGTGCTCGTCTTTGTTGTAGGAGCAAAGGTCTCCTCATAATCAATACCTGCTCTTTGTGAGAACCCTTTAGCCACCAATCGTACTTTGTACTTGTCAAGTGTACCATCAACTTTGTACTTGACTTTGTACACCCATTTGCAGCCAATGGGTTTCTTCCCTGGAGGAAGATCTGAAAGGACCCAAGTCTTATTTTTCATAAGACTCTAATTTTTTGTATCCATGGCCTTTTCCCATTCATGTTTACCTGTCGCCTTTGCAAAGTCTTGTGGTTCATAAACACCCTGAATGTTAGCCATAAGAGCAAAATTAACAATGTTATGTATACTCTTGCCTCTGGATGATCGACCCTCAAGTAGTTCATCATCCCGAACATCAGCAATGAATTTTTGCCACCACTTAGGTCTCATTGTTGAACCCTCTCTATCCAAATCAACATGAGCATCATTTTCTAGACCATCTGGTACTATATCATCTAGATGCTCTTCTAGGTTCTTCTAAAGAAGATCTAGTACTGCTTGTGGTATGTCCTTGGGGGATTCCACATGTTCAGAATCATCAGAGTCCCCCCCTTCAAGTGTAACTAATGGAAGATGAACACCTGTGTCCTTAGCCTTCAAAGGCTGATCCGCAGTACTCTCGATGTTAGAAGAGACTTGAAAAGTCCCAACTTCATCAATTACCACATCCCTGTTGAATGTCAAACGATTAGTGTGCACATCAATCAGCCAATAGGCTTTATGATGCTCATAGTTAACTTCTGACTCTTGGTGTCCAGTTTGGTTCTCTTAGCATCTAGAATCCAAACATATGCTATAGAACCAAAAATCTTCAAATGAATCACCTTTGGTTTCCTCCCAGACCATGCTTCCTCTAGGGTCTTCTCCTTCACTACCTGTGTCGGAGACCTATTGAGAAGATAAACAGCAGTATAAACTGCCTTAGCACAAAACCTCTTGGTAACATTCTTGTTCTCCATCATACCTCGGGCCATCTCTGTAATAGTTCGATTTTGTCTCTCAACAACTCCATTGTAATGTGTAGTGTAAGGTGTGGTGTATTGTGTTTTGATATTGTGTTTAACATAAAAGTCTGTGAATTCATGTGAGCAAAATTCACCCCCATTATCAGACCTAAGAGTGATCAAAGAACAACCAAACTCTTTTTCCACTAATAATTTGAACTTCTGAAATTGTGTAAACACCTCTATTTTTTCTTTTAGGAAAAACACCCACATTTTCCTACTAAAATCATCAACAAATAATAGAAAATACCTAGCACTCGTAACTGATGAGGTATTCATTGGTCCACATACATTTGTATGAACCAGCTAAAGGACCCTGTGAGCTCTCCAAGCTTGTCCTTCTGAGAACGGTGATCTATGTTACTTCCCTACTTGGCATGCTCCATAAACACCCTGAATCTGCGGCTGGATGTCAGATAAATTGTCCACCATATGCTCTCAAGGCAGCTGAGAGAGATAAGATAGGTTAAGATGCCCATAACGTTGATACCACAAAGTACTGATCACAAATGAACTATTGGCTGCCAATGCATGCTCCTGAACCTCTCTAGTGTCAACTAGTCAATACAAACCATGGTCTTCAATGCCAACTACTATAGTCTACGTGGACTCCTTGTCAACTATGCGGCACTTGTGCGTGTTGAAGATGACGTCCAACTTAGGACAATGGTGCATAATTTGACTCACTAAGAGTAAATTGAACTCTATTCCTAGTACATAGTATACATCAAGGAAAAGAAGATTCTTTCCTCCAAACGTGAATTGGACATTACCTTTACCAACCACTGTATACTCCTCACTGCCACCAAAGATCACTGAATCTGAATAAACTGTACAATCAATGAACCAATGTCTAGATGCTCCAGAATCAATGTACCAAGCCGAGGACTTGGCGTGATCTGCTGGTCGTTTGGCCATAAATGCAAAGAAGGCAGACTCCTACTCAAAATGTTCTGCGACATTGGCCTTTGGTTGAGACACCTCCTTGCTTGGATTTCTGATCAACCAACCTCTTTCTACAGTGTTTCTTCATGTGACCAAGTTTGCCACAATAGTGACAAACTATGTTTAAGCCCCTTAAGAGGTTCCTTGATCACTATGTATGTGACTTAATTTTAAAGTGTGTGTACATATATATGAAATTTGATCAGAGATAAAAAAAATTATGCACACAATAATAATATTATTTTAGTTTCAATGCATCATAATATGTTTTTCCTCTCTTCAACTCAATATAATTTACACATATATAGGAGAGTCTACTCCTATATTCAAGGAGAGATTATCTCCACAAATCCCTATTTAGTTGTGATTGTTTCCAGAAGAATTTTTTGGGGTTGTATATATATATATATTATCTTTACAACATCACAAGAAAAGGGACAAATGACAACACATTGCATAAGTAATTTTTTTTTTTTTTTTTTCTCTTCTCAATTCTCTTCCATGTTACATCGAACACCAACATTCCATTTTACAAGAAAAATTTTAAGAAATACAATGAAGGACACACAATTGACTAAGGCTTGCTCTCCACCCTACTGTAATGGCATCATGGAGCATCGTGGGCTCTAGCCATTCCCCCGAGCAAGGAATTCTGGTGGTGCAATGAATAAGCATCGAATATTCATGTCACATTAACTTGTATATATCAGTTAGTTGCATTTCTATAGCATGCATTTCATAAAATCTAGCCTTAATTAGCTCATTTCATGCATGGTTTCCATTTCAAGTTTGCATTCTCATCGTGTTACATCTCATAATCAATAAATTGTCATCTTTGAAATCTAAAACATTATTCTTCATTTGCATCTTTGCTTTAGCATTATTACATTTCAAGACTGTTGATTAATCATTCCATCATGTTTTCATTACAACTTGAGATAATCTAAAACATTATTCTTCATTTGCATCTTTGACTTCATAACTACCCTTGCCCAACTTTCTAGTTTCCAGAAGAATGAGTCTTTCAGAGTCCACAAAGTTCTATGTGGGTAGTGAATCATTGCTCTCATCGACACTGGAGCTACACATAATTTCATTGATGGAGTGATTGCTCGTAGAGGACTCAATACTGAAGACTTTGAAGGCTTCAAAATCATGGTAGCGGATTGGTTTACTCTCACATGCATAAGGAGAATAACTCAAATGAGCCTTCAATTGGGTAGTTATGAAGTCAAAGATGACTTCTATGTGGGCCCCACCAATACGAGATAGGGCCCCCACCCACTTTAGAAGTTTATATAGAGGGAGGCTGCTCTAGTTCTTTGGAAAATAGAAGGGTGGGGGGGGACTTGGATTATATACGTAACAGACCTCCTCAACTCAACTATAGTTGGGTACGGAGGGTCAACTAAACAAGAAAGTGATTTAGTACTCCTTGTCTCCCACCCACCCTAGATTCGTGATGTCAGATCGGCTTGATCCGCACTCACTACTATAGTTGTGATAAACCACGGTAGAGTAGGTATGTTATGTATAGAATGTTGGCAGTACGGCCAACTATGGTGAGTTCCCAACCCCAACAACAACTTCCACCCCCCCACCCACGCTATAGGGGGAGAGGGGCCCTTCCACCCGCCTCAGGAAAGGGGGTAGTACTGGTCAAAATGACTGGCAGAGTCTAGGCAGGGATAAGCATAGGTAGTTGGAGCAATGGGAAAGGCAACAAGCGCGAGCAAAGAATCGCTCGAGAAAGGGCTATGTATGTGCAGTGGGATCCATCAAAATGTTGTATACCTAAGGCTGGAAGGGACACCACAAACGGAGAGAAGACATTCATCAGCAGGATCAATCAACCGATCATCGTACCTTGCGTTACCGGATTCAACGAGCAGATCACATCCTATACTATTAAAGAAGCACATGTTATATATCTAGATTGAGACCCAGTGGTAGCGGTTGAACCACCAAAAGCAGGGTGCTTCAGAAGAGGCAGTAAAGACTGATAAAACTGGGTGTTCTGAAAGAAAGAACTGTGCTTCACGGCCATTTAACCAGATGGCAACGGTGCATGCAGCATGCAGATGGGAATGGGGCCCCATCTGCATGCTCATTCATTGCAACATATATTCAATGCTCATTCATTGCAACATATATTCGATATCCATTCTATTGTGTAATTTGTAAGTCTTCAAGTGCGAAAACTTCAAGTGCAGATCAAAGTATTGTGAAAAGCAAAGATTATCATCAGCAAGAAGAGATATTGTATTTTGTGTGTGCATCAAGTCATGGTGCCCTTGCTTGGCCTTATATTTGGCCTCATTGTAAAAGAAGATCATTGTTTACATTCAATATATAAGTGATATATTGTTGCTGGGTTTTTCCCCCTCAAGAGGAGGGTTTTCCCAGGGTATATTCTGTGTTTCTGTGTTTGATTTTTGAATTAAATTCTGCTTATATAATCTGATCATAAAACTAACATGCCCAACTTAGGGAGATTTGAGGAGTTTGCTGCTTGGACTATGCCTCGCTCTAAGTATGGATCGGGACTTCGGAACTCAGAATAAACACCACCACGATAAAGTAATTAAGATTCAATGGAAAACACAAGCATTAAAGTGCACACTACAACAGAACTAAGAAGAGCACCGAAAGATAGAGTACACCTTCAGCTCATTGCATCTGAAAACTTAGCATTTAGAATTTGCACTGATCTGCCACACTCGCATCACATACACACTCTATTTTTCATCTATCTCCTCTATTTCTTTGCACTAATCTATTTTCCCTCTTTCACCACTAACTCATCCTGTATTTATACCATCTTCAACTTTGAAACATATCCAAAGTCGGTCATCCATCATTAGATTCAAATTAGGTTAGTGCCAAAACATTCTAGGGATGCCAAGTCTTCAAATTCTCTGAAGAATCATTAGAACTCTCTTGACCTTTCTTCTAAGGCCACTTGCCTTTGCCCTTGTCCTTGGCTGTGAAGGCCTGTTCAACAATGGGTGTATCACTACTACTACCAAACTGTTTCTTCCATTTGTCCTACTGCAAGAATTTGTTGCACAAGTCATCGAACTTCAGGTCAACTATTGTAGAAGTAATATTGAGTCTCAATAAAGTGCTCATATGAGTGTGGTAAACTCTTCAGTGTGATAACCACAATGTCTTCTTCTTCCATCTTGCAACCTATTGCTTCTAGTTGATCATGAATGTCTTTGATCTTCATCAAGTGATCCTGCAAAGACGTCTTCTCGTCCATCATGATCGAGAATAGCTTATTCTTCAAGAAGAAGGCCCTACCCTAGTCTGATGTCTCATACAGATCTCACAAGTGCCTCCAAATCTTAGCAAAGGTCTTGCCTAAATGAACCTCTGGAAGCATCTCATCTATTACAAATAACTTGAGAAGCATAACCGCCTCTCGATTACTTCCATCAAATTTGTCTTGGTCCTTTCCCACAACTATTGGACGTGTGTTTGTACCAAAGACAATCCGATCAAGGCACCTGTATATGAAAATGGTGAGCATCCTTGTTTCCAAGTGTTGTAATTTTTGTTGTTGAACCTTTGACTGCCTTCCAACATCATGTTGGGTAATGAAGGAATCCTTCTTGTAACATGAAGTCACAAAAAACGATGAAACCCTGAGTCTGAAAAAGAAAATCAGAACCTTAGTTTGCAGACAGAGGTGGAAAACCACGATTTTTGTCCAAAAAAATTGGAAAAAAAAGATGCAAAATAACTATTGTCATACTACTGCAAAACCCTAGGTCCTGATTTTGATCAAAAAACCTGAAAAAAAAAATTTGAAACCCTAGGTTCCAAAAAAAATTCTAAAGCCACTGAAATTTTTGGGAAAAAATCTGCAAAAAAATCTGAAAAAATCTGCAAAATTCTGAAAAAAAATTGCAGAAATTCTGGAAAAAAATCTGCAAAAATTCTGGAAAAAAAAAATTGTATGAATCTGTACAGCTTATTTTGGCGCGTTCTTTTATGTCTCTTGCGTGCAATTCATCACTACCAGTCTGTAGAATTCACATTCTCATCAATCCCGAGAATTTACAAAACTCGAGCTCTAATACCATAAAATAATTACGAACGCACAAAATTATTGCCAAGATAATTGATTAATTAAAATAAGAAGCAAACGCATTCTTATATAGAACTACAAAGAGCTAATAATAGCCACACTAATAAAAGCTAACTAATGGCTTAACTGAAAGTAACTAAAAGCTAAGAAAGCTAACTGAAGGCTTTAACTGATCCTAACTGAAAGCTAACTTAAAGTGTAACTAAAAGAATAAAAGAATATACCTAAAGTCTATCCTAATA
The DNA here is from genome assembly GCA_007258455.2 of Sequoia sempervirens. NCBI lineage: Eukaryota > Viridiplantae > Streptophyta > Pinopsida > Cupressales > Cupressaceae > Sequoia > Sequoia sempervirens. The sequence goes on from VDFB02211107.1 coordinate 16,076, forward strand.
TCCTATTTGACCATTAAACTAAATATAACAATATTATTTTAATAAAAGTGTTGGCTAACAAGAAGTACTACATAAAGAGACGCTTATGAAAGACTATTGAAATTATGCAACATCTAAATAATATCACTCCCCTCCCTTAATTAGTTCTTATAAAATTATTTTTTGTAAAGTCAGGAATTGTCTTGGTGTGCCCTTTTCGATGAGTAAAAGACTTGCATACTTTTGTTCTTTGCAATCCTTTTTCTATAAAATGAGTAAGCAACTTTAGAATTGAGCAATCACTCCCCTCTCCTCACTTATTCTTGTTATATTTTTTTGGTAAAGGCAGGTACAATAATCTAGTCTTGGTGTCTTGGTGTAATCTTCCCAATAAGATTTATTTGGACAAGGATCTGAAGCACTTCCTTTGTGGAGGAACTTCAAGAAAGCTCATGTGCAGATTGTAGCTGATGGAAAAGATAATCCATAATTGCAGAGTGATTCAATCACTAGTGACCAGACATACCAGTATATAGAGATAAAACAATGAGAATGAATGACTTGTGATGGAAACAGAACTTATCTCAGATAAGATGACCCAACAAAACCCATGTCGACATTGCAATCTCTGATATCATTTGTTAAGAACCTCAATAACCAAGAAAATTTGCTACCTTGCTCAATAATAACCAAGCTTGTAGTTCTCATACTATTTGGTAAGAACCTTCAATAACTAAGAACGCCATGGACAAACCAACAGATAGCTCAATAGAAAGAGATTGAATATAAGTGTTGAGCAGATATCTGAACCTATGAGATAAACAATCCCCAACTAGCAATACCCAAGGACAACACATGATGACCACCAAGACACTTACTACATATGTCATACATTTATATGTAAAGAGCCATCCTATAACCACTAGTTGGCACACAAACACAAAACCATGGGCCAAGCCCACAATTCACAGATGCAACATACAGTCTCCTCCTTAGTAGGCATATCAACATAGCCAAATAATTTATGTAAACCCCAAACATATACTTTTCATACATCAATGATTATGCTGATATAAGAAAAATCTTCAAAATCCTTAAATTTGGACTATACGCATCCTTCTTGCTTGAGTTTTAGACTATCAACTCAATCTCCCAAGCATCATCTCTTGCCAAAAGGAAATTCCTTACACACAAATATAATACACAAAATTCCATTTACCAGTCAATACCAGTATCACAGTGTTGTTGCCATTAACAGCCAAAATTGTCTTGCATGTGTCTTGAAAGATCTTTTTTCTTAAAATTTCCACATCATCAGCATTTTTGGCACATGTAAAGGTTGTTTCATATTTTTTTAGGAAATAACACAAAAGTTAATACATCACTGACAAAAGACAACCACTAGCTAAACTGAGACTCCCTGAGATAAAATAACTGAAAAGCAAGATAACCATGATTACAAAGCATGATCATATGTCTAGGATCTCTAGGAATGTATTAATTCAATGCTCTGTGCATGCCCTCATCTTTTCTAATTGGTAAATTCCTCTTTTGGGTAACCTTCAGATTAGATGCTATGATTGGTGGATATTTCTTCTGTCAAATTTAGCTGGGATATGCGCCTATCCTTGTCCATTGGGGTAAGCCACACTCAGCAAGTTGGGTGCCATATTTTACCCAAATTCAACAATATATCATGTCTTCTGAATTCGAAACTTGGCTCAATTACGAAATCCCTGATACAATAATCACTTGAGCTCATCCCATTTGACAGTGTATGTCCTCATGTTTTATTCAAGTGTGTTGTGTATTGAAAATCAGATACATATGAGAAAAGAGCAATGTCCCCTATAGCAGAAAAGCACAAGATTGGTCATGCACGTGACATAAATTTATTCAGCAGGAGAAGTTTAGCTTTCAATCAAAGAGAATATGAAAACGAAAATGAAGTGCCTATTATGGTTCATTTCAACAAGGTTAAAATTTAATCAAATGCTGAAACTGGAGAGGTAGAGTGCATTGTTAGGATCAGATTCACCTTGTGTAAATAACACCTGCTGTAAGAACTAGTCCCCCAACTGCCCAAGATATCCTTTCACTGGTATCCAACTGCATCACCCATTGATAGAATTGTTGCAAGAGAGTTGAATCCCATACTTCCTCTGAAAAGTCACTTTGTGAAGACTTCTGCCAGACATTTACTGTCTCAATGCTTGTCCTTCCATCAAAACAAAATGTGTTTTCTAGGCTAGTGGAGCTGTCTACATGTTTGAGCACAGAGAAACCCACAAGCTGACAAAACTCAGAGCTATTTGAAGTCCATTCCAACCCCTTTCCACAAAGGGTGTCTCTAGAACCACATGGCACCAGAACCTGCTAATATAACACCCCAAAATAAGGGACTGATGAAGTCACCCGTTCACACTAGCAGAATTTGTTCAGATATAATATGGTCAAATTCTAGATTTAGATTACAGTGACAACATACCTGAGTGTTTGGATCAACTGCAAAGAAGGCATTGGAACAGGCCTGAAAAACAGACTCACAAAAGGACTCACATATCACTGGTGGTCCTGGTCTAACACCAATATGGGGATCACAAATCGAGCATTGCAATAATTCCCATAGAGCTAGACATTCCTCACTGGCCTCCCCAATAGAAGCTAATTTTCTTATAGAGATCAAAATAGGATGAGTTTGAGTTGAACTACAGCACGTCCTTTTCCGGTAAATCCTACATGCTGTTAAATCATTTGGTCCTTTCAAAGATTTTCTTGGTGGTAGCCCTTCAGATGTAAATCGGGGAAAGTGGCCTCCAGGAGAGATACATAGTCCACTTCCATGACCTGCATTTACCAAACAGTAACACTTCATAAGCATTCTAATGTGAAAATTAAAAATACCAGGGTTACCCCAAGTTTCCGGGACGGGGACAGCAGGGGACGGCGGGATGAGTCCCCAAGTTTCCGATTTTTGAGGCCAAATTTAGGGACGGCAGGGGACGGCTATATAAAATATAGAAAAATTTAAAATATATAGGGAAACATTAAATATTCATATGAAAACAAGGATAAAGCATGCATATATACATTATAGAAACTTAGCTTATAACATTTTTGTTAAGAATTCATTGCCAATATAGTTTTTTTTTCAATTACGATATGAAAATCAAAATAAAAAGAACATGGTACACTGCTGCCGTCCCCCTAGCCGTTTCCGGGACGGGGACATTTCCAGGACGGGGACGAGGACGGAGGGGTTTAGACCCGGGGACGCATCCCCGGGTAACACTGAAAAATACCTTTATCAAGTCATTGCTAATCATAAATGTGAAAAATATAGATGCTTTTCACCCTTCAGAATCGATTAAATAATTTAATAAGAGATACCTTTCAGTTTCTATAGGTACATAATCATTAACATTAAGTACACTGAGAATGTTATATAATGGGACCTTGGACCTTCCACAATTTGTTTTGATGGGACCAATACAGAAAAAGATAAAGTAGTAGAACCACCATATATTTAAGTTAGTTTAATTTTAGTTTTCTTAAATTATAATATCTACATAATCATTAACATTAAGTACACTGAGAATGTTATATAATGGGACCTTGGACCTTCCACAATTTGTTTTGATGGGACCAATACAGAAAAAGATAAAGTAGTAGAACCACCATATATTAAAGTTAGTTTAATTTTAGTTTTCTTAAATTATAATATCCGTCTAAATATATGATACAAGCTTCATGTCTTATATCTTTGTGGGCCCTTTCTAGCTTATATTTTGCACCGAGAGGCACAATCAACAACCCACATCGACTTGGACTTTTGGTGTTGATAAGTAGAAAACATGGGTGAGTGGATGGACGAACAACTATTTTTATAGAGATGTAATTCTTCATAATAAATATAGTAAATAAAAGAAGACAAAATTCAATACACAACTGATATTATGAATCAAATATGTTCAAAAAGCTGGCACACTGAAATCAGAAAAGTCAATCATAAGTTTGATTTATAACTATCACTACGTGTTTATATTACAATTTTTTTATATTATATATTAATACAAACTAGCACAAATCCATTTAAACATGGATCTGATATGCACTGAAATATATAAAAAAGACATGAGGTGTCAATACATGGTGGTTGGCTCCTCGAGTCTTTTGGATATGATCCAGGAAGATCTAGAACTTTGATCATCTCACAATATAACGACTGTACTCTGTGTCACCTACTATCTTCACTGCCAGCTTCAACATCATCCCAAGTACACGTTTTCCCACAGTGAAGCTCAAATTCATCACAGCTCTAACATTGTCAACCATGTTCAGCAAATTTGTTCAGTGGTAATAACATGAGATTCCCACAATCCATGATATAGTTTTAACATCCTTCTGGTAAAAACTGTACACTTTTAACTCCATCTCTGTTTGGATCACACTCCACCATCCATCATCAGGATAATGAGAAAAATTATGAATTGGTGGAATGAGATGAGAGTTCAGCAGTACTTGTAGAAACTGACAACACAAAGAATATGAATGGGGGGAATACATGTGATTGCATTTCTTGTACTGCCAAGCATTTCCTCATCTCCTCTTGTATATTACATAGCTATTCATCGAACAATTAATCAGGTAGGAGAGCCTTTTGGTTGACACCTCAAATCTCTCAGACCATCATATAGAACTTACATAATACAACATTACATTACAATCTAGCATGTTCTATCATCTTTGAATTTTCTGTGACTTAGCCTGCAAATATAGTTCTTATTGTACTCTTATCATTAAAAAATTGTTTCTGCAAATAGCATATTGAATCCACTTAGTGTGTTATCCCCTAAGTCATCCCTAGGCCCAAGATCAGTGGTATCAGAGCTTCACAGTTTGAAAACTTGTGCTTGGGATGATGCTTAAGCTGGTGATGAAGACAGCAGGTGACAGAGTACCATTGTTATACCATCAGACAATCAAATTCCTAGGTTCCCATAGATCAGTTGCCCCTCCTTGAGAAGAAATAATTCCCATTGCAGTAAATTGGGACGATAAAATGCAGAAAGTGCTCTGTAACTTGAACCCTATTATACCAGTTTCCTTGATGAGGAACTTGACCCATCCTAACAATCCAATAGATATAGATTTCCTGAATCCTCATGTAATTGACTTGTGGATAGACGACTTAATTTTCTTCACGATTGACTTCTACTGCTTGGAGTTCTTCTGTTGCGTCTGATGGGTCTACCAAAGGTGTGGTAAGTAATGGTGCAAGAGTTCTGAATTAAAGACACAATGAATACCAAGATAAGTTGAATATCAGTTTGAATGCATTATATCCAACTTTGTTAATGACAGGGTATGGGCCATACCAAATAAGCAGTGTTCCACAGAAACGCATTTCCCCCCCTATCTGGCCTCGTTTCGGAAACGGGGACGTTTTGGGGACTGGGAAACGGGTACTTGGCGTTTCCCGCCGTCCCACCACCACCACCGGTGCTCCGCCGGAGATGGGGAAACATCTCCGCGTCTCCCAAGGAGACTTGGAGACGTGGAGACGTCTCCAAGTTTCCTTGGGAGACGTCTCCAAGTCTCCAAGTCTCCTTGGGAGACGCCCAGGTGTTTCTCGGGAGACTGGGAGACGCCCAGGAGTTTCCTGTATTTACTACATTTTGAGTTTTGACATTTTGCTATTAGTATCTGTATTTACTATTTAGTTTACTGTTTTACTATTTGCCATTTGGCATTTGCTACTCATTGTAATGATGAATCATGTAATCATCTTTATAGACTTTGTGATATCTCATATGACATCAGATATTCATATTTTCGATATAATAGAAATCTCCAATTTAACAATTTCATTTGTCAAATTTTATTTAGCAATTAGCATTCAAGATATCTTCGTATTTAGATTTAGTATTTCAAATTTTGCTATGTTATAATTTTACTAATTTGAGTAATTCCTATAGTTTCATTTGAAATGTAATTCTTATACTGTTATTTATACATCTTTTCAAAACTAGTTTTTCAAGTACTATAAGTATATGTATAACTATATCAGCACCCACCCCGCCGCTGTCCCCCCGCCGTCTCCCCGCCGTCCCCAAACTTAGGCCCTTTGTCCCCCCGTCTCAAACGCGTCGGACGTCCCCCCGTTTCCCCGTCCCCCAGGCCCGTGGAACACTGCAAATAAGACAGATCTTGCAATAAGGTCTGCTTAATCTTTCCTTACTCAAATGAAACCATATCTATCATCAACTTTGAATTGATGCAGTGCTCAATGTTGGTCATTGTGCTATTTGTACCTCACATTGATCCCTTATAGAATGCTTTGTACTTGCAACTAAATGTGTTGGATGTGCTCAATGAACTTGGTTGCTTTTTCAACTTCCTTTTGAGCTAAAGAAGTTGCTACAGTTGATGGCCACATAGGATAGGCTAAATCAATTGGTGCCAGTGGTTGGAAATCCAAACAAGCCTCATAAAAGGGATGTGTTCTGCAAAACTCTAAGACTTCTACTGGTTGAATGAAATGCAAATTTTCATCTCAAGTATGATGTTTTTTGAAACAAAAATTTGATAGCAAGTGCAAACCATTTTGCAAAGAAACAATGTCAACTGCAAGCAACGCCTTGATCAGCATCAACTATCACACTAGTTCAAAGTTGGTGATAAATTATGGGTTCATTTGCATTAAAAAAGATTCACCAAACCTTACTGCAAAATACGTCCTCTAAGTATAGCCCATACATCATCACTAAGAAGGTTTAAGATAATGGCTTTGTGCTCAATCATCCATCTTAGATGGGATATAAGCAAAAATCACAGATGGAGGCCTACAAATCTAAGCACTAATAGACTAGAAGAAGACATTGTTGGTATTTCCCTTTTAGCAGGCGTGTGGATAGGAGAACATAATTATTGCATTATCTCATAAATTGGCTCTTGCGCAAGTGCAAAAGGAGCAAGAAGAAGAACCTGCGGGCAAGGAAAAAGGGTGTGAATAGCCTGCTTCCAATAGGAAGAGCTCTCTCTTTGAGGTGGAAGTAAAGATCAACATTCAAGCATTCAATGGAGAAGTTAGGGCAAAGAAATTGGAGCAATGGATAGCACGAATGGAAGTCTATTTCCATCTGCACGGGCTGAGTGCACATCAGCTTATTTCTTTCACAAGGCTAAAGTTGTCCAGACACATTCTTACATGGTATGAAATTTATGCCAACTCTGTGCAATTACATAGAGTTCCACCTATTTCAAAATGGAAAGATTTTAAAGAGTTGTTTAAATAACAATCTTACACCATATGCTGTGAGGAAGAAAGAGCCATTTAGTGGGACTTTTTTTTGCAAAGAGAAGGACAAAATGTACAAGAGTATACTAGTGAATTCCAAAAAGCAGTTCAATTGGAAAAGGATGTAATGAACCAAGAAGTGATGATGAAGTATATTGGAGAGCTGTTTGGGCACCTCAAGAGGCTCATTTTGATAGCTAAACCGAAAAATTATTGGCGAGGCTTGTGTCCAAACATATTACTTGAAGATGGACAAGAAAAAGAACACAAACTTCCATCAAAAATAGCAGAGAAAAATATTGCAGCAGGGTCAAGGAAAGGACAAAGGTAAAGGCAAATGGAAGAGCAAAAGAAACTTCAATACCACAGTCAAATATAAGGGAAAAAAGGAATGCTATTGTAGTAATTGTGACAAAGAAAAACAAACTGAAAAGACATGTTGGAAGCTACATCCTGAGTTGAACCCATATAAGAACAAAAAGAAGAAAAATGCCTATTGTGGAGGTAAGGGTAAAGAGACAGAGTGCAACTCTGAATTAGGTGGCAAGTTATCATGTGCTATAGTGAGAAAGGGTACATGTGTGGATAATAGCCCGGTCTCAAGATGAAGATGAGTAGACCAAACTATTTCATGTTAAGATTCAAATCAAAGGAAAGAATATTGATGCTCTCTTTGATATGTGTTAGCAAACAAATCTGATTTCTCGTAAATTAGTTAACGAGCTTGGTTTACAAACAGAAAAGCACCCCAATCCATATTTGTTGGGTTGGTTGAAAAAGAGAATGGAGATTTCAGTCAACGGGCAATATAAAATCGGATTTAAACTTACCCCAGATTTTGTATATGAGGTGACAGTGGATGTGAATCCACTGGATGTATGTGGGGTTGTATTTGGTAGCTCATACCCCTCTATAGGGGCTACCAAGTACCAACTATGAAAGCAACTGAACAAGAGATTCAACTACTTCTGATTGTCCTCTTCCAAACATAGGGTTCTATTGGCAAAGCATAGTAGAAGCCGTGAAGTAAAAACACAACTAAAGGGTTTTCTTGAGCAAGGAGTACTCATATCCAGCACCTCACCATGTGATTCTCTTGTTGTTGCAATGCCTATGTAGGATGGCACGTGGGGTATGTAAATTTACTATTGGGCTTTGAACAAAATTAACATCAAAATAGGTACTCATTGCAATGGATAGATAATCTTTAGGACCAGAATCATGCTAAGTACTTTTCCAAGTTGGATCTGAAATCAAGTTATCATCAAGCACAAGTTAAGAAGGAAGATGTATGAAAAACAGCTTTCAAGACAAGGCAAGGGCTTTATGCAATGCACCTACAACCTTTGTGAGATTGATGTATGAGCAAGTTTTGAAACTTTTGTAAAGAATAAATTGCACAACAATCATTTGTCTCTCTTGGGCATATGATTCGAATGGAGAGATAAGGATAGATTAGCAAAGATTGCAACCACAGTAAATTGGTTAAAGCCTTCTAGTGTCACCAAACAAGAAGTTTTGTGGGAATGATACGATACATGAGAAGTTTCTCAAAGCTTTTCATATATAGCAGTACTTTTGCATGCTATTACAATGATTGGGGCAAAAACAACGAAAAGGGTTTTGAAGAGCTGAAATACAAAATCAGCCATGCACCCTTTTCAGCTTTACCAAATTTATAACAACTATTAAAAATGGAAACAAATCAAGTGATTATACTATGGGGGTTTGTTAGCATTTAATCTGTCTCGTTTGAGGCAACACAAAATGGAACTTTGTGTATGGTAAAACCATTCTTCAAATTGTAAAGGGAAGCTCCCTAAGACCTAGCTAAACATAAAACGTATAGAATTTATAAATATGTAAATGTCTAAATGACTATGTTTTTGCCCTAAACGTAACACTAGACTATCAACAATCAAGGCTTACAACAAGATTTTCAGATTAAGGAGGATAAACACTTCAAGCATGAAAAAGCACAACCTCCTACTAGTAAAAGCAAAGACTAAACAAAGATTTGGCATGGTAACACCAACGGACGTTGACTACTAACTAAATTCAAGACTAATATTCTACATCAACAGGAAATGATTATATGGGCAAACATCACATGGTTCCAGAAGATAAATTGCTAAAGCAATGTTATTCCTATAATGAACAACAAGCATCAATGCAAAGCTTAACAGGGACACTCAATTAAATTTAACTTGTGGGATTAAAAACATAAGTTTAACAATTACCAAATAGCAATAATAGTTGAATGGTTTCTGTAGCATAAGCTTTACATTCACAGTCCTTTGCTACACAAACATAATGACTTGACTTTAAACTTTGAATGACAATCTTTGCAACATAACTCTAGCATTGACTCTCTTTCACCACACATGAACACAATTTAACTTCAACCTTTGAATGACAATTCTACAACATAAGTCCGGCCTTTTACTATCATTTTTTTACAATGTGTTTTAGACATATTTGTAAGCTCCAAAATAAGCTTCAAAGGAACAAATAATAATAAAATAATGTCTTTAAAGCAAACACTAACCCTTCTTTTGACAAGAGGAAATAAAACTCTTAAAATAGGCTTAAATCAAAATTCCATTCATTTTAAATCTGCTATTTCCCCAAAAATGGTCGACTGAATGGAATGGCAACATCTTTTTGTTTGATTTTTTATTTAAATCACTTAACTTGGCATTTGGTTTTCAGTTTATAGCCAGCTTATTTTCTTGTCGTATTTTTAGGGTGGCATCACCAAGGAAAATTCATGATTTCTTTGTCTTCGACCTCCATTGCTGCTGATCCTGATTTCCAGAATGTTTTGCTACTCAAATCGCCTTTTTGTATCAGCATTCCAACTGAAATCCATGCCATTCATTTAACAATTTAGAAAACCCTTTCTTCTAGTTGCGATTTTCATCTGTTCACGCCACTTAAACCTGATGCATTTTTCTGATAGTGTCACCACGAGTAAAATGCAACTTGCTTGCATATATTTCACCCTTCTTCACTATCACCATTTTGCATTGATCCCGTCATGAAAAGAACACGAAATTTACTTATTTCTTTTCGCCATACCTCTAGTCATAATTTTATGCTAGTGAAACCACTAGTAAAATGTGATCTATACTTTGCCTTTATTTCCTTTTGCAGCTTCATTAGATTATTGTCAATTGGGTCATAATTTTCTAATGGTGACCCCATGTAAAAAGTGTGAAGCCTTCTACTTGTTTCACTTTAAATATTGGTCACGTTCTCATTTGACGATAACTACTTAAATCACAATTTTGAACTGGTTGTGCCACAATATGAGAGTGTAAAACTGGTATATCTTTTGGGCAGAGATCATTTGACGATTCACCACTACTAGGTGCTAATGTATGTTATCATTCAAAGACATTAGATTTCCACAGTCCATAATATTGTGAAGATTTTTCTGGATTGACTGTGTGTTGTATTTTTGCATCGTACGATGCAAAAATACAACACACAGTCAATCCAGAAAAATCTTCACAATATGTTATCATTGCCAGCCCTAAAGACATGGGGAGATTTCCTTGTGCCTTTACCAACTGGAAAGTGTACTCAACTGAGACTTATCCTTAAATTGTGCTTTGATGATTTCAGATCCAAGACTTCGACATCTTCATATCTGTTTTTATACTTGAGCCCCCCAAGTTTTTTGTCTCATGTTTGGCACGGTGTAAACTCAAACAATCTGCAAGAAGAAACTAGACCAAGACAAAAACATCTTACAGCTTGACAAAGGAAAAAAGTTGGCTAAAATTGACAACATGACAAGGCTACTTACTACAAATTTAACATGAAAAACAAATTTTCATAGGGGCAACAATTTTGGTCCTAACAGGGTTGTTTTATTGCAAAGAAGAATATAGTTTTGATCACTCTAAATTATTTTGTGGGGCAGTTCTAAAGTATTGTAGTTATGACAAAGAATTGTATCCATTGGTACAAGTGATGAAGAAATGGAAACACTACTTGTTGGGCAAAAAAATGATTGTTCATACCAATCATCAACCTCTCCAATATCTGCAAGCTAAAGCAAAATTGCAACAAGCACAACACTATAAGTGGATGGGATTTTTACAACAATTCTACTTGATCATCACATATAAGAGGAGTGTGACCTTGTCAAGGCCACCTTTGCTTTCAACAGTATGTAATTTTTCCCACTTAGAACCCTTCACAAACAAGGTTTATGTGGAGGTTTAAAAGAAAGATAAAGACTTCGGAGATATATACCTGCAAACACAAAGTGGTAAGATTTTTATCCATGTAAGAAGGACATTGACAGGAAAAAGATGTAGTTGAGTTGTTCTTTACACATGTATGGGTGAATTTTTCTTTGCCAAAAAGAATCATTTCAGATTGAGACTAGCAATTTTGGGGGAAATTTTGGTGTGCATTGTGGGAGTGAATGGATACCCAATTACAGAGATCAACCGCATTTCAGCCTCAAACTGAAGTGATGTGCTGTTGAGGGGCTACAATCAGATGCATCCGAGAACATGGGATGACAATTTAGCATAATTCAACGCTCTTACAATAGAAATTTTCATACATCCACCAATTTGACACCTTTTGAGATATGTTTCAGGTTTCTACCAAGCAATCCATTGGATGTTGTGTTGGGCCAGTCATCAAAAGAGGGAGAAAATGTTGACACAGAGGTCTACAATGCTGAGAATTCATTGACAAGATTTGGCAAATCCATCTCCAAGTTCAAAAGAGCTCGAGGGAGTCACATACCAGGTCCAAGCTTGCAATGTCTGTAATGCCCCATTCTAGAATTTCCTTATTTTTGCTTTAAATAAATATCCCACACTCACAATAAGGTTTGCATAATTAATTACAAATATTAATTTATCCTTAAACTATAATTTTTATATATATTTCAGATTTAAAATTTAATAATATAATTCTGAAAGATACAAACTTATTTTTGAATAACTGCTGTATTCTTCTTGCAATTTGCAGCTATTTTATTTGAACACATGTCTTGAAATATTCTTGCTAAATTTAGGGGTTTTCGTCCACTAACTTGACGAAGAAATTAAAGATTTTCGTCCTGACTTTTCTGGTCTATGAGGGGTTTCATCCTCAAGATATCTGAATCATTGATTTGTATTCCATTAAGGAAAAATAAATAATTATCTTTGCTGAATTAATTCCATTCTTCCCCTTGATTTATCTTCTTGTATACCCTTTCTCTTCAATGGTCATAACCCTTTGGGTACGCCTTGACTTTTTAGTTAATTATTATTTATTATTTTTTTATTAGAAGGGAATCGCTGGTATTAAGGATAGATGCACCCTTTATTAGAGGGTTGGCTGCTTTAGTGGGTTGGCTGTCTTAATAAGATGGTCTGCCTTAGGTGATGGCATTACAATATCCCCCCTCCATTAATTCATCCTGCAGCATCCCATAAGCCCATTCCTTTAATTTTTCTGATGAGCCGGAGGAAAATGTCTCCTTAAAGGGGGGTTACAGTTCGTGATAATTAGCAATAACAAATAAATAATATTTAAGGGCATTTTCTATTTAATTTTGTCAATTTCTAACAGTGCATTACAGGAGTTACAAATTGACTTTTCAAAGAGGGCAGTTATGTTGTCAAAATGGGGGTGCTGAGTTATGGTGGCATTTTGACTTGAATAATATTTGCTATTCTAGGAATGCAGTCAGATTATGGGTAAACTGGGATTTGGGCCCTCCTTTGTACTATAAAAAGAGGGGTTTGGCTGTTAGAACTGTCTCCTTTTCTACTGTTATATTTCTGTGTTAGTGTTCTGTAACTGATTTGAGGATGAAATCCCTTGAATCTCAAAAGTTCAAAACCAAAAGAAGAAACCCCTTTGACTCACTTTGGTAGTCTCATCCAAGCGCTACAATTGTGCTAAAGATATTCTCTTTCTTCACATTGGCAAGTGTTTGGTTATCTATCACAGCTGTACACAGTACACTATCAATCAGTTTTGGAGAATTGTTTGCAGGTCATCACATGTGTTGCAGGTTTAGTGTGGTAGCATGCTGTAATTTATCTGTGCAATCCAGTTTTCAGTATTTCAGTGCATTGTGTTGTTTATAATTCAGATGTAGTATGTTAGTTATATAATTTTTGTAAAGGTTATTACAGAACAGCATGATGAACAGTGGGTTGAGCACAAATTCAAAGTTGGATACCAGGTTTTGTTGTACTTGGGCAAAATTAGACTCCAGGGACAAGCAAGAAAACTAAATCCCTTAATGCATGGTCCATTTTAGATTGTAGAACAAGTGAGCAATAATGCATTTTGTTTAGATTTGCCTCTGTACATGAAAATATATTCAATGGTGAATGTTGAAAACCTCTGTCTATCTGAACCTTCCATGCTTGATAAGGAAGAGGTGTTGTTACCACCAATTGAAGACCTTGCTCCGAGTTTGGGAGTTGATGTAGTAACGAAAGAGTGGAAGACTTGAAGAGAGGTGAATAGAACTTAATTAACTGGTCTCAAGGGACAACTTTCAAGTAATGAAAGATAGTATCATATGGAGGATATGAGGATGTTGAGTCCTTGAGTTTTTGGGCACCAAAAGCCTCCTTAATGGGGAGATGTATGTATAAATCAGATCATTGCACTTGTTTGAGCAATAGCAGCAACAATCTTTTGGGAAAAAAATCACCAAACCAAAAGTATAAGATTTTTTTTTTAAATTTGGGATTTAAACAGGGATAAAAAAACACAAAAAAATGTAGAAAAAGGGATAAATTTTTTTGAAATTTAATTGCATTTACATAGCATAGAGACATAGAAAGAAAATAACTTTAAAAACTTAAGGGCGAAATTAGTTACACAGGCACTTTTTTGTTTATAAAAACGTTTTTTACAAAATCACTTTTTCTCTGTTTTTTTTGGGCAGCCCTTGGGTACCCCTAGATTCGCCTAGGTTCAGCCCAAGTTCATGAAAGACCCACAGGAAACCTGGGGTGCCCAAGAGGGACCCTGGGCAAACCCAAGAAGGTAACCAGCCCAAGAGCTAGACCTGAACTAAACCCATACAAGTGTTTGGGGAGGGGAGCGGGGAGGGGGAGGCATTCTAGAGGGACCCAACAACTTAGTATTTAATCAAAATATTATTTTAATTTCAAATTGTTAAAGTATATGAACGATGGCATTTGGAGGCTCTACTCGACATACTAGGGCACTCGTGCCCTAGCCCGTTCTCGGCTCTTTGTTTGCTGGTGCGTTGTGGGGGGTTGTTGAGGAGTCTGGGGTCGTTGTTTTGTGGGAGTTTGGTTGAATACCTTTTCTTTTCCCTTGTTGTTTGTTGCGGAGAGGGTTTGTGTTGTGGGGGTCGGCGTTGGGTGTCTAAGCCGGGGGCTTTGGTAGTCTACGCAGGCCTTTATCGTGGGTGGTTGCGTTGGACAGCTTTGTCCAGCAACTTCTTTATTCTCTTTAGCCTGCGTGGGGCTTGGTCGAGGGTGTGGGTGCCGGTTGGGGGCCATGTTGGCCAGCCTTGTGCCCTCCTTTGTGCTCGATACTGTGAAGTGCTCGCTGCTCCAAAAGGGACGCTCTTGGACGTGGGTAGAGATCGGGGGTTGTGGTGTATTTGGTGGGCTGAAGCCGTAGTTTTTAAGCAACTCGAGGGCTTGCATGCCCATCTAGGGTTTTATCTTTTTCAATGTCACAAGGAGAATCATCTAGGACCTGCCCCAAGATGGATTTCTGTTAAGCGTTTGGCTCGAAACCTTCGCCACAGGGTACTAAATTTTTTGATAATAACCTATTTTCTTCGGATCCGGAGAAGATTGAGATGGGGTCGCCTAGAGGGCCTCGGATTTCAAAGATTAATGGATGTCTTGAACGAAGCAAAGAGAGGCCGAAATTGGTGATCCCAATGGAAATGCTTGCGAATGATATCGAGTATTATTCAAAACATTCCCTATATTGCAAGTTCATGGGATTGAGAATCTTGTTGCAATTCTTGGAATCTTGGGTTCAGAGAACCTGGAGGGGGAAATGGAGATTCGTCTTCTGGCGAATAACTATTTTATGGTTACTTTTGATTGAATGGCGGATAGGAATAAGGTTTTTGAAGGGGGTCCCTATTTCCACAATCAGGTGGGTTTGTTTAATAAATCGTGGCATGCGGGTTTCAATCCGGCTGAGGAGCTCCCGAGTTAGGTGTCGGTTTGGGTTCGGCTACCGAGATTTCCAGTCGAATGTTGGCGCGAGGATGTATTGCATTTGTTGGCTTCAATGCTTGGCAAGCCTGTTGGTTCTTCACAACAAACTCAATTCAAAAAGGTAATGACTTTTACCCAGATTTGTGTGGAAATTGATTTAAGCAAGCCATTGCCAATTTCTATGGAAGTGTGTGCTAGATCTTATTCATGGGTGCAGCAACTTGACTATGAGACTTTGCCTTTTCATTGTCATCTTTGCCATGAATATGGACATTTAAAGTGTAGGTGCCCTAGGGCTAAGACTGTGGAAGCCCAACCTTCTCAACCTCCTCACAATCCGCCTAGGGTTGATAAAGGGAAGGAGCCTATTTCAAGTGATGGTGCTGGTGAGAACGGCTTTGAGCCTGTCAAGGCTCGAAACAAAAACCGGGGGCAAAAAAGGACATTGAAGGAAAGGCTAGATGATGACACTTTTAACAGATTCGAGGTGTTGGATGATCTCAGCCAGTAGGAAGTGAATCCGGGATTGATAAATTTGGATCAGAGGGCTCCGCGTAAAGGACAAAATGGGCCTCCTTTGGAGTCTATTCAAGTCATACAGGATGTTGGTGCTAGGCAAATGGATACTGATCGGCATATGGTTGTCCAGTCAAAACTAGATGATATTATTGGAGTAACGAAGAGTGGAGGAGGTGGGTCTCCTCGACCTCTAAAAGGAGTGGCTGTGGAAAAGGACACTTTGTCTTCTTCTCGCATGGGTATTCAACAAAAGGATCCAAAGAAAGGGGCTAGTGAGAAGCCTTCCAAGCTGGGTCAGAAGAAGGATATGGAAAAGATTAAATTAGCTGGGGAAACGTTGGTGGAGTCTAGGGCAGTTAAGACTCTAGATTCGCATTTCTCATGCCCCTTGAAATGATTGTTTGTGAGAATCTTTACAGGTTCTAACTGAAATCTTTTTCTTTCTATTTGCTGGTCTGAAAGTTTCAGACTTGTCTTTAACTTATGCCTTCAACAAGGACTTATTATATCATGTAGATTGAAAGCATAAATGACAGAAAATGAGCTTGAATATAGATTTTATGCAAACAACAAGACGAACATAAACAAGAAGAACATACACAACAAGATAGCTTATCCTCTTTTATTTGACTAGAAGTTGGTTACATCAGTACATACTGAATATTACAGTCTGTTAGGTCGGATTTTAAGTTCCAAATCTTCAATGATACCTAGTTTGTGCCCAAAGCACTAGATAAAACCCTAGTTGCTAGGAAGGAGAATGAGCTAAGTGTGTGGAATGATAAACCTAGCTGGAAATCATTGGAAATATGTTGTTGCAGCCTACTGGAGGTTGTAGTGGCCCAAAATCTCCACAGATATGGTGATGAAGTCAACTTGAAGTATGATGTAATAAAAATCTGAATATGTTTGAAGGTAGAAATCGCCCAAAATGCCCTTCTATGTCAAGCAATCTTCTTGAAATCTCTTCTTCCACAAACCAAAGTCTCAAACTGTAACAGGAGTTGTGCTGAAGCAATCTAGTTAAGCTCAGTGATGATTTCTATCTGAAATCACCTCACAAGGTGGAATGGGACCAACACCAAACCACAGAATTCAAGGGAGCAGCACCTTGAATTGACTAAAACCACCTTTAACTTATGCCTTCAAAAAGGACTTATTATATCATGTAGATTGAAAGCATAAATGACAGAAAATGAGCTTGAATATAGATTTTATGCAGACAACAAGACAAACATAAACAAGAAGTACATACACAGCAAGATAGCTTATCCTCTTTTATTTGACTAGAAGTTGGTTACATCAATAAATACTGAATATTACAGTCTATTCGGTCTGATTTTAAGTTCCAAACCTTCAATGATACCCAGTTTGTGCCCAAAGCACTAGATAAAACCCTAGCTGCTAGGAAGGAGAATGAGCTAAGTGTGTGGAATGATAAACCTAGCTGGAAATCATTGGAAATATGTTGTTGCAGCCTACTGGAGGTTGTAGTGGCCCAAAATCTCCACAGATATGGTGATGAAGTCAACTTGAAGTCTGATGTAATAAAAATCTGAATATGTTTGAAGGTAGAAATCGCCCAAAATGCCCTTCTATGTCAAGCAATCTTCTTGAAATCTCTTCTTCCACAAACCAATTTCTCAAACTGTAACAGGAGTTGTGCTGAAGCAATCTAGTTAAGCTCAGTAATGATTTCTGTCTGAAATCACCTCACAAGGTAAAATGGGACCTATTGTGACCTATTTCACACATCGCCCCATTGCAAATGGGGACCCTCGCTGGTTTTCTCTTAGGGTTTAGCTTTGAGTGGCAATTTCATAATCTCTGTTGCTCTGGGAATTTCATGTCAAAGTCTGGAGTCATCACCCGACCCAAGTTGAGAATTTGCGCCTGAAATTGAACATGAACGTCATAGAAGTGCTTAGAAGACCCGGTGGACAAGGATCGCCTGTGCTTTCGCTCAATTCTGACACTTCCTATGTTTTAGGGATTCTGCTTTTTTGCTTTTTGCTTTTTTCGTTTTTGGCATTTCTAGACCAATCTAGAATTTACTATTTTTAGAAAGTTGCTTTTTGCTTTTTTCTATTTTTAGTAAGTTTCTATTTTTAGAAAGTGCTAGGTCTCACTGGCAGTAGAATCGAAAGTTTCCACTTTTAGAATTGAAAAGTAGGCAAAAATAAAGCAAAAATCTTAAAAAATCGGAAAAATCATGAGAAAAGCAAAGAAAAGCGCATGCAAAATCTGGAAAATCAATTGAAAACTTGCACCTTCAAGGAAGAAAAATCAGCGAAAAATCAAGTAAAAAGCAAGAAAATTATGGTGAAATTCGCCTAAGTTTGGAGAGGTGCGCCCCATGAAATCTAGTTGAGTCTTGGAAAAATCCATTTAAAATTCATTCATCAAAAAGAAATCCAGTTAAATCTTGGAAAAATCCAATTAAAATTCATCCATTTGAAAAGTCTTGCTAAAATTCGCCCAAGTTCAAAGAAATCCAATTGGATAATTCAAAATTCCGGTTGGCAAATGATGAAAATTGGCTAAGGCAAGTAAAAATTCGAATTTGGACTTCAAGAATTCCAAGATAAAGTTAAAATCCACTTGAAAAGAGGAAAATTCCAGTTGAAAGTCGAATTTCCAAGGACAGAATCGAATTTTTTTCTAAGGCAAAGAGTTACCTTGGTAAAATGAAAAAATCCAGTTACAAAGTGGATAAGTCCACTTAGAGGTCGAATTTTCTAAAGGCAAAGAGAAATAAAATAACTTAAGTTTTTATTTAAAAATGAAAAACTTAGCAAGCAAGCAAGAGAGGATGCCTTGAAAAATCAAAAAAAGAAAATAAGATTGCTTTTTGTGTTTTAAAACAAAGCAACCAATCAGAGAAGAGGTCGACCCAGGCCAATCAGGAAACTTTTTATTATAAAAGAAGTGCTTGAGAGTTTATTTTTCATTATTCACAGGTTAAGTTTTTTCACAGGCAAACTTCTCTCAGCCAAAAGGCGTCCTTATTTTCTTCTTGAGCTGCAAGTTACATTGATTCCAGAGCACAAGGTTGGATATTTTTCTTCTATTTCCGGATTTCTCAATCAATTGCAGAGTCATAGTTGGCGAATTTGAAGAAGGAAAAAGAATTTTTATCTTGAATTTGCACAAAAACTTCAGTTTTCAGCTTTAAAAATCCAGTAAATTGTTTAAAAAATTCTTTGAATGTTCTTTTAAAAAGATAAAGGCTGGTAAAATTCCATTTTATTAAAATTTATTCTCCAACCAGCCTAGGCAGTCGAGTTCTAGAATTTTTTAATTAATTTATTTAAATATTCTCCAGCCATAAAATCGCCTTCTTTGCAAATTTTTGAAAATTTTCTAACTTCGAGCTTCGTACATGCACAATGTCTACTTCAAAGAACATAGGAGGTGGAGTTAGAAAGATCCAAGTGAAAGAAGTTCTCAGGGAATTCTATCCAGAATCTCAACTGTCGTCAAAATGGAAGAAAGTAGCGGATACTAACTTTGAGCAGTTCAATGTGATTCAGCACAAGAAAAGGATGTTTGGCACTTAGCATGAAATGCCCATGCCTATTGCAACCAACATGGTT